>ML661896.1:26817087-26975754 GCA_007570785.1 Antilocapra americana
GGGATTGATTCCTTAATTTCTCTTTCTGATTTTTCACTGTTAGTAAACAGAAATGCAAGTAATTTCTGTGTATTGATTTTGTATCCTGCAACTTTGCTGAATTCACTAATTAGCTCTACTAATTTTCTGAAAGTATCTTTAGCATTTTCTATGTACACTATCATGTTACCTCAAACAGTGAAAGCTTTACTTCTTATTTTCTGATCTGGATTCCTTTTATTTCTTTTTCTTCTCTGGCTGCTGTAGCTAGGACTTCCAGAACTATGTTGATTAACAGTGGTGAAAGTGGACACACTTGTCTTGTTCCTGATGTTAGGGGGAATGCTTTCAGTTTTTCACCACTGAGAATAATGTTAACTTTATCTGTATCCCACACTTACCAGTTACATACCTTCCAAAAATCACCTCCCTCCAAAGTCCACTGCCCATAATGTATAACCAAAATATTAATACAAATCTGACACCTACTTAAAACTCTTCAAAATTTTTATTACCCTCAAGTTAAAACTTAATCTCTTCAAACAGGCATACAAAATCTTGTTTTCCTAATCCTTGTATTACATATTATAGCCTCACTGCAGAGGCTAATAGGTTGCTAGATTAAATATAGGATGCCCATTTAAATTTCAGATGAATGACAATTTTTTTTTTGCATTTTCCATGTAATAGTGAAGTGTTTATGATACAATTATATTAAAAATTATCTGCTGCTTATCTGAATTGAAGTTTCGGGCATTGCGCATTTTTGTTTGCTAAATCTGGCAACCTTTGAGGCTAATTATTCCTCTCATCTTCATTTTCCAATGTAGAGAGAAGCTGCAGGTTTGAGTGTTTTGTAAAAAATAAAATTAGTACCTGGACTTGGTAACAAATTAGAGATAGAAATGACAAAGCAGAGGCTTTCAGGATAGTCCATTGTTTCAGTTTACTAAGCTACAATTGCTGAGTTGGAGGACACTGGACAAGGAGGACTAGGCTAAGCCTTGGTTGTGACAATTCATCAACAATTTCTGTTTAACCTCTTGGAAACTTCTGTTATAGCTGCTTCTAACTATTGAAGTGTTCCATTCACATTCTTTTTTACATGTCTTTTTTAAAATTTTCTCTTCATCAATGACTCATCTACTCTTATGGCTGCAAAACCTCTATACATGACTCTAAATAAACATTTATATCTATAGCCACAGTTTCTGCCCTGAACTCTGGGCTCTTGTATCACAAATTGCTTTCATGACATCACTAACTGAAGGTTAATAAGCCTCTTGATGTTTTAATATTTTACCAAGGTAATCCATACATACAGTAGAGGGAAAAACTCTTGTATTTACATGTATTCATCCACATAGTTATCCCCCAGATCAAGACATAAAATATTTCCAACACTGCAGAAGTTTCCTACATATTCTTTCCCAGTATCTCCTCAAGAAAAAGAAATGCAAAAAAAGCAAAATGGCTGTCTGAGGAAGGCCTTACTGTGAAAGGAAGGGAACTGAAAAGCAAAGTAAGAAAGGAAAGATATACCCATTTGAATGTAGAGTTCCAAAGAATAGCATGGAGAGATAAGAAAGCCTTCCTCAGTGGTCAGTGCAAAGAAATAGTGGAAAACAACAGAATGGGAAAAACTAGAGATCTCATCAAGAATATTAGGGATACCAAGGGAACATTTCATGCGAAGATGGGCTCAATAAAGGACAGAAATGGTAGGGGCCTAAAAGAAGCAGAAGATATTAAGAAGAGGTGGCAAGAATACACAGAAGAACTATCCAAAAAGATTTTCATGACCCAGATAATCACGATGCTGTGATCAATCATCTACAGCCAGACATCCTGGAATGTGAAGTGGGTCTCAGGAAGCATCACTACTAACAAAGCTAGAGGAGGTGAAGTAATTCCAGTTGAGCTATTTCAAATCCTAAAAGATGATGGTGTGAAAGTGCTGCACTCAATACGCCAGCAAATTTGGAAAACTCAGCAGTCACAGGACTGGAAAAGGTCAGTTTTCATTCCAATCCCAAACAAAGGCAATGCCAAAGAATGCTCAAACTACTGCACAACTGCACTCAACTCACACGCTAGTGAAGTAATGCTAAAAATTCTCCAAGCCAGGCTTCAATAATACATGAACCATGAACTTCCAGGTGTTCAAACTGGTTTTAGAAAAGGCAGGGGAACCAGAGGTCAAATTGCCAACATTCATTGGATCATCGAAAAAGCAAGAGAGTTCCAGAAAAACATCTATTTCTGCTTTATTGACTATGCCAAAGCCTTTGACTGTGTGGATCACAATAAACTGTGGAAAATTTTGAAAGAGATGGGAATACCAGAACACCTGCCCTGCCTCTTGAGAAATTTGTATGCAGATCAGGAAGCAACAGTTAGAACTGGACATGGAACTGTAACAGACTGGTTCTAAATAGGAAAAGGAGTATCTCAAGGCTGTATATTGTCACTGTGGTTATTTCACTTTTATGCAGAGTACATCATGAGACACGCTGGGCTGGATGAAGCATAAGCTGGAATGAAGATTGCTGGGAGAAACATCAATAACCTCAGATACGCAGATGACACCACCCTTATGGCAGAAAGCGAAGAACTAAAGAGCCTCTTGATGAAAGTGAAAGAGGAGAGTGAAAAAGTTGGCTTAAGGCTCAACATTCAGAAAACTAAGATCATGACATCTGGTCCCATCACTTCATGGCAAATAGATGGGGAAACAGTGAGAGACTTTATTTGGGGGGCTCCAAAATCACTGCTGATGTGACCGCAGCCATGAAATTAAAAGACACTTACTCCTTGGAAAGAAAGTTATGACCAACCTAGACAGCATATTAAAAAATAGAGATATTACTTTGCCAACAAAGGTCCGTCTAGTCAAGGCTATGGTTTTTCCAGTAGTCATGTATGGATGTGAGAGTTGGACTATAAAGAAAGCTGAGCACTGAAGAACTGATGCTGTGGTGTTGAAGAAGACTCTTGGGAGTCCCTTGGATAGCAAGGGGATCTAACCAGTCCATCCTAAGGGAGATCAGTCCTGAGTGTTCATTGGAAGAACTGATGTTGAAGCTGAAACTCCAATACCTGGGCCACCTGATGTGAAGAGCTGACTCATTGGAAAAGACCCTGATGCTGGGACAGATTGAAGGCAGGAGAAGAAGGGGATGACAGTGGAGATGATTGGATGGCATCACCAACTCAATGGACAGGAGTTTGAGTAAACTCCGGGTGTTGGTGATGGACAGGCAAGCCTGGTGTGCTGCCGTTCATGGGTCACAAAGAGTAGGACACAACTGAGCAACTGACCTGAACTGACCCTTTCTAAAGATTACCATTATTCTGACTTCTGTCTTCCAGAATAGTCTTGCCTGATCTTGAGCTTCATATATATTGAATATATTGAGTATATGAATATTAATGTATTTATACTTTCATGGAACATTATGTACATGAGCTGACAGAAGAAAGTTAATATATGCAAACCAAAGTCTCTTAGTCACTCTCCTAACTTGCTCTGCCCTACAAAGTCCCTATTGCAAGAAATGATGCCAATATTCGTCTAGTTGCTGAAACCAATAATTTAAGAGTCATTCTTGACTTTTCTCTCTTACCCACTAAGGAACCTAATTAGAAAGTCCTGGCCCATCTGCCTTTAAAATATATTTCAAATCAGATCACTGCCACCACTAAAGTCTCAAATACTATTATTTGACCATTCCAATAGTGTATCTGACAATGCTTTCTTGCTTCCACTCTTGCCCCCTTAGTCTGTTCTCCACATAGTAGCCAGAGTGATAATTCTAAAATACGTACCTTATCATGTCCTTCCTCTACTCTAAATGTACTTATGAGAACATTTAGAGAAAAGTTCCTACTCCTTGTGATGGCATATAAGACTACATTATACTACTTGCTTGGTGACCACAATTAAACCATTTTTTTAAGATTAACACTCCATCAGAAAATTTTTTTTAATATTTTTTAATTAATTATTTTTAGTTTTGGTTGCTCTGTGTCCTTGTTGCTGCACATGGGCTTTTCTTAGTTGCAGCAAGCAGGGACTACTCTTCTTGTCATGAGTGGGCTTTTCATTGCAGTGGCTTCTCTTGTTGAGGAGCACAGGCTCTAGGTGTACTGGCTTCAGTACACATTGGCCCACTAGCTGTGGCTTGCAGGTTCCAGAGCCTGGGCTCAGTAGTTGTAGCACGTGGGCTTAGTTGCTCTGTGGCATGATGGGGACTGAACCCATGTCCCCTGTATTGGCAGGTAGATGCTTATCCACTGAGCCACCGGGGATGTCCTCAACTATTCATTTTTACTTCCTTATTTTGCTCCAGTCACACTAACCTCTTTTCTTCAAACATTGTAAACACATTCCCATCTCATGGCCTTTTCTCTTATTATTCCCTTTGCCTGGCATGCTCTGCCCTCAGATTTTTTACACAGTCCACTCTCTCACTTCATTCAAGATCTGTGCAAATGTCACATCCTCAGAAAGGCCTACCCTGATTAACTTCTCTAAAACAGCATCCCTAGCCACACCGTGTTTTTACCTTCCTTTTTGTCCCATATTACTCTTATTTCTGACATTATTAGATGTACTTGTTTATCTGCTTATTATCTTTCTTTCTCTACTATAACATAAACTGTGTTAGGGCAAGGAATTTGTCATGTTCCCCAGCAACTAAAACAGTTTGTGTTACACCATGAGTGCTTAATAAATATTTGCTGAATGAGGGAAATTAATCAATGATGAGACAAGGTATCTCTACATCATCCAAGGGGAGATGTCCAGAGGCAGCTTCATCCAGAGGAGAAGAGAGTCTAGAATGGAAAATTTGGAAGTCTTGCCTTTTATTGGACACTTATGCATATCAGTGGGTAGAATGAAAGGAGATTAAAATCTAGGAATCAGCCTTTAAGAACTCCCACATTTAACAACTAACAGCAGTAGATAAGAAGGTTGAGCAGATGTCTAAGAAGTAATTTCTTGTCTGTTTCTATTACTAGACTATTGGATCCTTGAGGTCAGAAATACAGCCATTTTTTGGTCTCCTAACATTTAGTTTAGAGTCTGACAAACAACTGGAACAAACGGATTTGTTGAATTAAGGAATATGTAAAGAATACCTCTAGAGCAAAATGTGATTTATTTAATTTTAAAATTTAAGTTAATCAACCACATAATAATAAGGATACAAAAGCGTACGTAATTACAGAATGACTATTCAGCCTTACTACCAGGCTTTATAGATATTTTCCACTGCAAATCGAAACTTTTTATTTGCCAAGATCTGGATAAAATCATGATTGTTTTTGGTACCCTTACAAACTTTCCCTTTCATACCTTTCTTCTCTTGTTCACAAGCTCCTTAATCTTTGATCTATAAAAATATCTTTCTTCTAATGCTCATCCTCCAGGGTAGTAGGTGCTACTCTTTTCAAGGATGTGTGCTTTTACAAGTTTAGTTTTTATCACCAGATTCATTTCCCTTAGGATGGAAACCACCTTAATCATTTTTATACCCATACTGCCTAATACCTAGATTTTCTAAGTGCTCATTAACTGTTTAAAGTAAAGATAACACCAAAAATTCTTTTTTTTTTCAGCTCATACAGACTTTTATATGCATCAGGAACAAAGCAAGCAATTCTTTAAATTTATACCTAAACAAATGCTATAAAACTTACTGCAGGAAATAAAGAAAATAGGAATCTGAAATGAAGCAGATGTTAATAAAGTTGTAAATGTCTTGCTAAGTTTATTCTAATAATAAATTGCAGAATAGAGGGCCAAAAAATGCAAGGCATTTTGTTGTTTCATTTATTTTTCAATCATCACACATAACTTCAATGTATCTGCTAACTTATTACCTTCTTCTCCTATGACTGAAATTTACAAGGACAGAGAAAATATATCACTCCTTGTTGGTATATATAGTAATGCCTAGTATAGAATATATATTCAGTAGATTTTTATTAAATGAATTAATGATAAGTACTGTGGGGATAGTTAAGACCTAACCTCACATATCTTCATTTCTTAAATATAACCACACACTAAAAAGCACTCCATTTCCTGGGCTATCAGTTTTCTTAACATATACCACACTGTGACAAAAATAAAGAAATAGAGGATTATAAAAATGATTAATTACATTATTACCTGATTCTGCCTTTGGTTTTGGAGAAATACTTTGGTCTGCTAACATCGTCATACTAGAATAAGAACAAATTAATGGAATTCTTTTACTCTTTAATTAACTTTTGAGAATCTTCAAATAATACTTAAAATAAGGACATTTCTATGCAATCAATTATCCTGTAGAAAAAATACAACTAGTTAGAAAAATGTTAATATATCTATATGAACTAATAGTTTTTTGAAAAGGCAATATGTGCATCCATCAGTGTGAGACAACATGTACAGTGCAAAGCATAGTATTTATTTTTTTATTTTTTTAATTAATTAACTTATTTTAACTGGAGGCTAATTACTTTACAATATTGTAGTGGCTTTCACCATACATCAACACAAATCAGCCACGGGTGTACACATATACCCCATCCTGAACCCCCCTCCCACCTCCCTCCCCATTCCATCTCTCTGGGTTGTCCCAGTGCCCTGGCCCTGAGTGCCCTATCTCATGCGTCGAACCTGGACTGATGATCTATTTCACATGTGGTAATATACAAGTTTCAGAGCTATTCTTTCAAATCATCCCACCTTCACCTTCTCCCACAGATTCCCAAAGTTTGTTCTTTATCTCTGTGTCTCTTTGCTGTCTCGTATATAGTGTCATTGTTACCATTTTTCTAAATTCCATATATATGCGTTAATGTACAGTATTGGTATTTTTCTTTCTGACTTATTTCACTCTGTATAATAGGCTCCAGTTTCGTCCACCTCATTAGAACTGATTCAAATGCATTCTTTTTAATGGCTGAGTAATATTCCATTGTGTGTATGTACCACAGCTTTCTCATCCATTTGTCTGCCAGTGTACATCTAGGTTGCTTCTATGTCCTGGCTATTGTAAACAGTGCTGTGATGAACACTGGGGTACACATGTCTCTTTCAATTCTGGTTTCCTCAGCGCATATGCCCAGTAGTGGGATTGCTTGGGTCATATGGCAGTTCTATTTCCAGTTTTTTAAGGAATCTCCACACTGTTCTCCATAGTGGCTATACTAGTTTGCATTCCCACCAACAGTGTAAGAGGGTTCCCTTTTCTCCACACCCTCTCCGGCATTTAGAATCAGACAGATCTCGATTTAAAGCTCAAGTCTGCTACTTACACTTGAGTGGCCTTGGGAAAGTTACTTAACCTGTGTCTTGAGTCTTGATTATCTCATTTATGCAAAAAGAATATCAGTCTTGTCTTCTAGGATTCTTTAGGTAAGGATCTCAAATAACAAGAGAGATAATACTTTAACAAATTAATATTCTTTTTCTATTTTATATTTTCATAAATGAGACTACCCCCAATCAAATGTGTGAAAGAGGATTAGTTATTACAAGAATACAAAAAGATCAAAGCTCAGCCTTTGATCACCAAAGTGGGATTTCTGAGTCCCCAGTGGACTTGAAAACTAAATGTGAAAAGATTATTCTTAAATTCCTATTACTGCTTTAGTAAAAAGTTGAACTCAGTAAGCAAAAAGAATTTTATTCCTTCATATCTTCCCTTTAAATTCATCCTGTCAAAAACTATAATTCAAAAAGACAAATTTAAAACTATAATTCAAAGACACATATACCCCTATGTTCATAGCAGCAGTATTCACAATAACCAAGATATGGAAACAATCTAAATGCCCATCAACAGATGAATGGATAGAGAAGATGTGATACACATATACAATGGAGTATATATATATATATATAAAATACTACTCAACCATAAAAAAGGATAAAGTAATGCCATTTGCAGCAACACGAATGCAACTACAGATTATCATATAACTTATATATGGAATCTAAAATATGACACAGATGAACCTATCGATGAAATAGCAGAATCAGAGACATACAGAACAAACTGGTGATTGCCAAGAAGGAAGGAGTTACAGGAGGGATAGAGTGGGAGGTTGAGGTTAGCAGATGTAAGCTTTTATATATTGAATGAGTAAACAACTGCATAGAGAACTGTATAGAATAGAGAACTATTAATATATTCAATATCCTATGATAAACCATAATGGAAAATAATAGTTTAAAAAACCCAATAACTTTGCTGCACAGCAGAAATTAACACAACACTGTAAGTCAACTATACTTCAATTGTAAAAATTGAAAAAAAAAGAAACAAACACAACAAATACAATAAATTCATCCTGTCATGTGTCTACTGTTTCTATGGTACTCTCCAGTAATAAACACACACTTTTAAGTAATAAAAACTCCACTATTAGTCTTCTCCAAATCTAGAGGCACTGAAACACAGTCTAAAAACAAAAACCCAGCCTTTTGGCACAAGTAGCTTGAGAAGCACTGCCCCATCATGCTGATTCCTGCTGAAGAGAGGGTCTTACCCATGTCCACACGAAGAACTTGCTCTCACTGCCTACCTACCGTTCAGCCTGTCTACTCGTGTTAACAGCATAAAACATCCTCATTACTTTTGCCTCTTGAACCTGCTGGATGTCTTCAGAATATGTCACAAGAAAACCTGGATTCTGCACTATCACCATCTAGTGGCTAAAAGCAGACAATGTCAACTTCTACAGGCTTCTCAGGAAAATTGCTTGGGGAAACTGTTTTGGATTTCCAGAACTGCACTGGGGTAACAAGCAGAAACTCCTGTGCCAGGTTTGTGATAACTGTAAATCACAAAACTTGGCTGCAAAGCAGAGACAAATGAGCACATCGGTACCTGGGACTTGAGTATTAAAGCAAGGTTAACAGTTATAATATTTCTCTGGTGGCTCAGATGGTAAAGGATCTGCCAGCAATGCAGGAGACCCAGATTCAGTTCCTGGGTTGGGATGATCCCCTGGAGAAGGAAATGGCAATCCACTCCAGTATTCCTGCCTGGAGAATTCCATGGACAGGGGCCTGGCAGGCTATGGTTCATGGGGTTGCAAAGAGTCGGCCACGATTGAGCAACTAACATACATAATATCGCAACACCAAACTCTTACTATTTAATTTAAACCTCTTCCTTTCCCAACCTAGCTCTGAGTTAGACTCCTGAAGTGAGGAAAGCAACTATAGTTTTTTCCCCCCTCTATTTCTTGTTCTTTTTCCTCCCCTATTTGCTAACTACTCCTTAGGATTCTCTGGCATTGGAGTAGCAGGAAGGAATTGTAGGAAAAAATAGGAAAGGTTTATCCTGATCTTAACTGATACTATTGTAACAAGTCCTTGGTGCCCTTTGGGCATGACAGATAACCAAATGCTGACTCTTTCACACCTCAAGTATTATATTTTGAAGGGTTCAAGATAAGATTTCCCTATCCCTAGGACGCTCTCACTTGCTGCTCTTTATGATGTTCTCAGATGTTGCATTTGATGATACAATTTCCGGCCTTGTTTTCTTTTTAATATATTTTTCATTGTGTTTCTAACATTTTCTATTTATTTGGATGCACCAGGTCTTAACTGTGGCACACAGGATCTTCCCTTGTAGCATGTGAACTCTTAGTTGCAGCATATGGATCTAGGTCTCTGACCAGGGACTGAACCCAGACCCCCTGCATTGGGAGCTTGAAGTCTTACCACTGGACCACCACAGAAGTCCCTCCAATCTCTTTCAGTCAAGTTTATTTTGTCTTTTTCATGAAGTCACGCTGGACATGGTCCCTTTCATGATGATCCCTTCTGTGGGATCTATGTCTGACATCTGGGCAATATGCACAAATCTTTGCCGTGCAAAACTCTGAAAGTATACCTAGCGTCCTCTTTATCAGCCAGTCCACAGCATCTAACTGACCTTCTTGCTTTGAACCTTTCCAGCTGTGAGTCAGAAACCAAATTCCAGGGAATACATGTTGAATTTTCCAAATGGTTCTCTGGGGGCTTCTTCCCTTGTGTTATAGTGAGGGAGAAGTTTCTCTCCTTGCATATGATACCAACAATTCTTATCAAATAAATTTTTTAAAAATTTATTCATTTTTTTAATTGAAGGATAAATGCTTTACACAATTGTGTTGGTTTCTGCCAAACATCAGCATAAACATTCTTGATCATTTCATCCTCTCAGTGCATTCTTAGTCTTTTTTTTAAATGACTTGAAGATTGGTGATGGGCTAATGATGAAAGAATTAGGTTTTGATCTCATCTACTACAAGCTTGAGATACATGGTTCTACACAGAATGGGGGATAAAGTAATTGTCATTTTATTTTGTTCTCATCCACTGAGGTCACTTTCCAAACTCTAAGACTACATGAAAGTACATTTAACATCTTGCTAATTCTCAAGGTTTCACAAACCAAAGGCAAAGGAGAGAAGGTGGTCAAATTTAGAACTAAAATACCTGGCATAGGGCTATGGTGTCTAGGACAGTTTACATGAAGGTTGCAGAAAGAAAATGAAGTCAAAGTTTGGGTGGAGGACTTCAGTGAGACTTAAGGGGCTAAGATGGAAGAATCAGCAATGGAGAACGAGAACTTCAGGCCCAAAATAAGGCTGTAAGTTCATCAGTGACTTTATCAGAGAGGCCAGCCCAGGTACAAAACTATCCTTGAAACCTGCAGTACAAATTAGTAAAAATTCAGAGACAACTCATGGTTCCCAGACACTCTCAAGACCCAAATTCATTTTCCCCCCACCTCTGGCCTATATACATCTATATTTACAGTGATGATTTGTCCAAACTGGGACCTTTCTGAGAGTAAAAGTCAGCTCTATTAAAGATTATGTCACAGTATCAGGTACATACTGGGACTGTCTCAGGTAAATCATGAGGCATGACCATCCTCAGGAATAGTTTCATACTTCACCATTCAGCCCTTCAGGGGATCCTGTTAGTCCTGCTTTCAAAATATATCCAAACTCTGACCTCTCACTATCTCTTCCCTTGCCACTCTGGTCCACAGTCCAATATTTCTTGCCCGGTTAGGGCAGTATTCTCCTAACTATAATTTCCCTAACTCTTTGCCTTATCATAGTCTGTTCTCAACACAGCAGCTAGGATGATTCTTTCAGAACATAAGCCATATCACATCATCCTTCTAAACCCTTCAACAGCCTTAAAATTCACTTATACTTTCCTAAAATGCTTTATATGATCTGGCATCTTGGTTCTCTCATTTATCTCCTACCTCACTATTCCTCCTCACTTCATACCAGGAGCCCAAGCCTTCCTGCATTGGGTATGGCTCCAGCTAGTCCCTCTACCTGGAATGTTCTTTTCTCCAGTGAATTACACAGCTTGGTCTATCTACTTCTTATGTCTCTGCTCAAATACTACCTTTTCAATGGTGAGTCTCTGACCACACTACTTAAAAGAGCAAATCTCTACCCTAATACTCTGTAGTCCCATATCTTGCTTTATTTTTCACCATAGCATTTATTACCATATAGCACAGTATAAATTTACTTGCTTATTAATTTATTGCTAATATCCTCCAACTAGAATGTGGACTCAATTAAGAGAGAAATTTGGTTTTTAATAAATTTTGTTCACTACAACAATTATATAGTTAGACAGACAGACAGATGGATGGATAGATAGAAAATATACTCCAGTAATCAGAACAGTCCTGGCATATAGTGAGTCCTCAACAAATACTGAATAAACAAACACCTGAATTTGTGGGCTAACAATCATACCTGCTATCTAACTATGAGAGCAGAAAGCATTAAAAACACAACAACTTTAAAAAATGTTAGTTCTTACACTTTTCTGTGGCATTTCTGATAGTCTTCTGAAGAGGTACCTAAGGGGGAAAAATATATTAGGAATGTAATTCAGGGAGGGGAATCAAGATAGCAGAATAGGAGAGCATGGAGTTCACCTCCTACAGCAGACATATAAAAAATATATCCACATGTGGAATAATTCTCATGGAAAACTAACTGGAAACTGGCAGGAAAATGTCTATACAACCAAAGCTTAAGAAAGATCTCCACATAACCAGCTGGGATGGAAAAAAAAAAGGCATCAGGTCAGGACCTGGGCCCCTGGGAAGAATCTGTAATGAAATAAAATATCTGTGTGGGTAGACCCTTCCCTTGGGAAGCAAGCAAGTCAAGCCCAACCTGGGCATCACAGTCCTGGGGTCCTGTGTGTTTGAGACAAAAGTTCCTTTCCTGCCCAGAAAGAAAGATGACAGTAGGGCTGGAATGAGGAGTACACACATGCTGGCTTGCCAAAAACCAGGGCAAATAGAACCTCATGGCACTTCCAAACCCAAAGGGGCCAGTACCCCAGCCTCACTTACTCTGCACCACAGCCTGAACCAGGTTCTGGGCAAAGACTTGGTCTAGCTACACAGAGACCCACTGGAGGGCCTGGGGCATCATCTGGGTGGAGCTGAAGTGGCCACTATCTTGCATGCAGGTAGAGTGGCATCAAAAGTGTGTGAAGAAAGGCTTTGGGACCCAGGAGAACCACACAGGTCCCACTGGATTTCAAAATCTTCAAATCACCAGAGGATCATCTAAGAGACAGGGCTATTCATCAAGGAGGCTGACTTTAAGGGATGACTTCAGCTGGAGGGCACAGATCCTGGTGCCAGCAAAAGGGTCTGCAGAAGAGGCATAGGATGCCTTCAGAGTAGACGCTGTCACCACTTCTTCTTGACTACTGAGGAAACTCAAGCACAGGGAACTTCAGAGATAAAGCTCTGAGCCTTTGGAGTGGGAGCACTGATTCCAAGACCCTAGACTACCAGAGAACAAACCCCAGGGAGTATCAAATAGTGAGAACTCACACAAAGGAAACCACTTGAATACAAGACCAGCATCATCCAAACACCAGTAGCCTCCTGTGCTGGATGCCTCATCTAAACAACAAACAAAACAAAAATACAAACCCAATCATCAGCAGACAGGATTACCACCTCACTCAGCCTTGCCCATCAGAGGAAAAACAAACAAAAACTTAGCACAAATATCACCTTTTACAAAGCTTACACAAACCACTGGACCAACCTTAGGAGGGCAGAAACCAAAAGGAAGAAAGAATTCAACTTGAAGCCTGGGAAAAGGGTATCTCAAAATAGTAAGCTTTTTAAGAAATGAAAAGGTGGATAAATACTACACAAATGAAGGAACAAACTAGAAACACAGAAGTCCAAATAAATGAAGACAAAATAGGCAAACTACCTGAAAAAAAATTCAGAATAATGATAGTAAAGATGATCAAAAACCTTGAAAACAAAATGGAGAAAATGCAAGAATCAATTAAGAAAGACCTAGAAGATTTAAAGAATAGACATATGGAGACAAACAACACAATTACTGAAATTAAAAATACTCTCAGTTCAGTTCAGTTGCTCAGTCGTGTCTGACTCTTTGAAGGAATCAACAGCAGAATATCTGAAGCAGAAGAATGAATCAGTGAGCTGGAAGATAAAATGGTGGAAATAACTTCTGAAGAGTAGAATAAAGTAAAAAGAATGAAAAGAATTGAGGACATTCTCAGAGACCTCTGGGACAATATCAAACACACCAACATGTTTTGATAGAGAAGAAGAAGAAGAAGAAGAAGAAGAAGAAAGGGTATGAGAAAATTTTTAAAGAGATTATAGTTGAAAGTTTCTCCAACATGGAAAACAAACTAGTCAATCAAGTCCAAGAGCACAAAGAGTCCCATACAGGATAAACCCAAGGAGAAACACACTAAGACACATACTAATCAAACTAACAAAGATTAAGCACAAAGAAAGAATATTAAAAGTAGCAAGGGGAAAGCAACAAGTAACATACAAGGGAAACCCCATACATTTTATAGCTGATATTTCAGCAGAAACTCTGCAGGCCAGAAGGGAATGGCAGGATATATTTAAAGTACTGAAAGGGAAAAATCTATAACTAAGATTACTGTAACCAGCAAGGATCTCATTCAAAATTGATGGAGAAATCAAGTTTTTCAGACAAGCAAAAGTTTAGAGAATTCAGTACCACCAAGCCAGCTTTACAACAAATGTTAAAAAGACTTACATAGTCAAGAAATACAAGAGAAGAAAAAGACCTACAAAATCAAACTCCAAACAATTAAGAAAATGGCAATAGGAACATATATGCCAATGATTACTTTAAATGTAAATGGATTAAATGCTCCAACTAAAAGGCACAGACTGGCTGAATGGATACAAAAACAAGACATATATATATATATATATATACATATATATATATATATATATATGCTGTCTACAAGAAACCCACTTCAGACCTAAAGACACATACAGACTGAAAGTGAGAGGATAGAAAAATATATTCCATGAAAATAGGAAACAAAAGAAAGCTGGAGTAGCAATCCTCGTATCAGACAAATAGACCTTAAAATAAAGAAGATTACAAGAGATAAGGAAAGACACTACATAATGATCAAGGGATCAATCCAAGAAGAAGACATAACAATTGTAAATATCTATGCACCCAACATAGGAGCACCTCAGTACATAAGACAAACACTAATGGACATAAAAGGAGCAATTGACAGTAACACAATAATATCAGGTGACCTTAACTCCCCACTCACACCAATGAAGAGGTCATCAAAACAGATAATTAATAAGGAAACACCAGTCTTAAATGATACATTAGATGAGATGGATCTCATTGATATATTCAGGACATTTCATCTGAATGCAGAAGAATAAACCTTCTTCTCAAGTGCACATTGAACATTCTCCAGGATAGACCACATCTTGGGTCACAAATCAAACCTCATTAAATTTAAGGAAACTGAAACTGTATCAAGCATCTTCTCCGACCACAATGCTATGAGACTAGATATCAATTACAAGAAAAAAAAACTTAAGAAATACAAACACATGGAGATTAAACAACATGTTTCTAAATAACCAGTAGGTTACTGAAGAAATCAAAAGGGAAATCAACAAAATTTCTAGAAACAAATAACAGTGAAAACATGACAACTCAGAACCTATGAGATGCAGCAAAAGCAGTTCTAAGAGGGAAGTTTATAGCAATACAGTCCTACCTCAAGAAATAAGAAAAACATCAAACAACCTAACCTTACACCTAAAACAACTGGAAAAAGAAGAACAAAACCCCTCCCCCAAAATTAGTAGAAAGAAAAGAAGTCATAAAGATTTGAGCAAAATAAATGAAAAGGAAATGAAAGAAACAATAATAAAGATTAATAAAACTAAAAGCTGGTTCTTTGAGAAGATAAGCAAAATTGACAAACCTTTAGCCAGACTCATCAAACAAAAAATAGAGAAGAATCAAATCAACAAAATTAGAAATGAAAAAGGAGAGATTACAACTGATAATGCAGAAATACAAAAGATTATAAGAGACTATTACAAACAACTATTTGGCAATAAAATGCATAACCTGAAAGAAATGGACAGATTCTTAAAAAAGTTCAATCTTCCAAGACTGAACCAGGAAGAAACAGAAATTATGAACAACCCAATTACAAGCACTGAAATTGAAGCTGTGATCAAAAATCTCCCCCCAAATAAAAGCCCAGGACTAGATGGCTTCACAGAAGATTTCTACCAAACATTTATAGAAAAGCTAATGCCTATTCTTCTAAAACTCTTTCAAAAATTGCAGAAGAAAGAACACTTCCAAACTCATTCTATGAGGCCACCATCACCCTAATACCAAAACTAGGCAAAGACAACACAAAAAACAAAAACTACAAGCCAACATCACTGATGAACATAGATGCAAAAATCCTCAACAAAATTTTAGCCAACAGAATTCAGCAACTCATCAAAAAGCTCATACACCACGATCAAGTTGGATTTATTCCAGGGATGCAAGGATTCTTCAATATACACAAAAAAATCAATGTGATACACTGTATTAACAAATTGAAAGATAAAAACCATATGATACTCTCAATAGATGCAGAAAAAGCCTTTGACAAAATTCAGTACTCATTTATGATTAAAACTCTTCAAAAAATGGGCACAGAAGGAATCTACCTCAACATAGTAAAGGCCATATAGGAGAAGGCTACAGCAAACATTATTCTCAATGGTGAAAAACTGAAAGCATTCCCCTAACATCAGTATCAAGACAAGTGTGCCCACTTTCACCACTGTTAATCAACATAGTTCTGGAAGTCCTAGCTATAGCAGCCAGAGAAGAAAAAGAAATAAAAGGATCCAGATCAGAAAAGAAGAAGTAAAGCTTTTACTGTTTGAGATGACATGATAGTGTACATAGAAACCCTAAAGATATTATCAGAAAATTACTAGAGCTATTTAGTGAATTCAGCAAAGTTGCAGGATACAAAATCAATACACAGAAATCACTTGCATTTCTATTTACTAACAGTGAAAAATCAGAAAGAGAAATTAAGGAATCAATCCCATTCATCACTGCAACAAAAAGAATAAAATATCTAGGAATAAACTTGCCTAAGGAGACAAAAGAACATACACAGAAAATTATGAGACACTGATGAAAGGAATCAAAGACGACATAAACAGAAATATTCCATGAGATATTCCATGTTCCTGGGTAGGAAGAATCAATATTGTGGAAATGACTATACTACTGAATGCAAAATACAGATTCAGTGAGATCCCTATCAAATTACCAATGGCATTTCCCACAGAACTAGAACAAAAAATTTCACAATTCATATGGAAACACAAAAGACCCCGAATAGCCAAAGGAGTCTTGAGAAAGGAGAATGGAGCTGGAGTCAACATTCCTGACTTCAGATTATACTACAAAGCTACAGCCATCAAGACAGTATGGTACTGGCACAAAAATAGAAATATAGACCGATGGAACAAGATAGAAAGCCCAGAAATAAGCCCATGCACCTATCGGTACCTTTTTTTTTGACAAAGGAGGAAAAAATATACAATGGGGCAAAGATAATGTGGCAAAGACCTCTTCAACAAATGGTGCTGGGAAAACTGGACAGCTACGTGTAAAAGATTGAAATTAGAACACTTCCTAACACCATACACAGAGATAAACTCAAAATGGAATAAAGACCTAAATGTGAGACCAGAAACCTTAAAACTCTTCGAGGAAAACATAGGCAGAACACTCAGTGACATAAATTAAAGCAAGATCCCCTATGGCCTACCTCCTAGAATAATGGAAACAAAAACAAAAGTAAACAAGTGGGACCTGATTCAACTTAAAAGCTTTTGCACAGCAAAGGAAACTACAAGCAAGGTGAAAAGACAACCCTCAGAATGGGAGAAAATAATAGCAAATGAAACAACTGACAAAGGACTAATTTCCAAACTATACAAGCAGCTCATACAAGTCAATGCCAGCAAAACAAACAACCCAATCCAAAAGTGGGAAAAAGACCTAAACAGACATTTCTCCAAAGAAGACATACACATGGCTAACAAACACATGAAAAAATGCTTAATATCGCTCATTATTAAAGAAATGTAAGTCAAAACTACAATGAGATGTCACCTCACACCAGTCAGAATGGCCATCATCAAAAAGTCTACAAACAATAAATGCTGGACAGGGTGTGAAGGAAAGGGAACGCTCTTGCACTGTTGGTGGGAATGTAAATTGATACAGCCACTATGGAAGAGGGTATGGAGAGTCCTTAAAGAACTAGGAATAAAACCACCTTATGACCCAGCAATCCCACTCCTAGGCATATACCCCAAGGAAACCAAAATCGAAAAAGACACGTGTAATCCCATTGTTCATTGCAGCACTGTTTACAATAGCTAGAAGATGGAAGCAACCTCGATGTCCATCCACAGATGAACGGATAAACAAGTTGTGGTACATATACACAATGGAATTTTACTCAGCTACAAAAAGGAACGCATTTGAGTCTGTTCTAATGAGGTGGATGAACCTAGAGTCAATTATACAGAATGAAATAAGTCAGAAAGAGAAAGATAAATATTATGTTCTAACCCATATATACGGAATCTAGAAAAATGGTACTGAATAATTTATTTACAGGGCAGCAGTGGACAAACAGACATAGAGAACAGACTCATGGACATGAAGAGAATAGCATGGAAACTTACATTCCCATATATAAAATTGAATTTACTGTATGTCTCAGGAAACTCAAAACAGGGGGCTCTGTATCAACCTAGAGGGGTGGGATGGGTAGGGAGATGGGAGAGAGGTTCAAAAGGGAGGGGATATATGTATACCTATGGCTGATTCATGCTGAGGTTTGACAGAAAACAACAAAATTCTGTAAAGCAATTATCCTTCAATTAGAAAATAAATATTTTTTAAAAATTAAAAAAAAAGAGTGTGTAGTGGTTAAGTGCTGAACCTTGAACACAAAGGCCCTAGGAAAGGACTTAATCTAGCTATGCAAAGACAGCTGAGAGTGGCTGGAATGTGATCTGAGTGGAGCTGTGGAGGCCTTTGTCAGCACACTCAGGAATAGGTGGTGGTTCGTCTCCTAGTGAGAGTGCCCTGGCTCCACCAACTCTATATCACACCTTAGTGGTAGCTCTGGAGCAGACAGGTTCTGGGAGAGATCTGCAAGAGAGGCAGCTCAGATCTCAAGGGGCAGCACAGCCACCTCACTTCCTTTGTTCACATGCCCTGATCCCCAGCCTCAGTTGTGTCTCATCACAGCCTTGTGCTGTATCTAGGATGAACACAATAGAGAAATGGATGCGACCTTGAGCTGTTTCTGAGCAGAACCACAGATGCCTACACAGACAGCACATAGGTGCTCTGTGACCGAACGGGCCTCACCTGCTGTGGGGTAGAGGACACATTCAAAGGCAAGGGAGCCTGATCAAACCTGACCCTCAGAGCTTCTGATTCAACAATCAGGGAGCAGACCTTGCCTCTGATAAGATGGTGACAGCCACTGGGCAGCGAGGAAGCCCTGTCTCACTATCTAGGGAATAATGGTCAGCACAGCCTGAGGAAAGACATGGCTGGTGTTGATACCCAAACCAGCCCTTACCCCAAAAACACTGGACACACACATCCTGAGCCAGGATGCTCCCATGTAAAAACATCCTTTCAATATCATGGTAGAGAACTGTTTCTCTTAAATCAATAAAAACAGAGAAAGTTAAGTAAAATGAAGTCAGAGAGACTACTCCCAGTTAAAAGAACAAAGAAATCCTCTGTAAGCAAAAACAATGAAACAGAGATCACCAGTCCTCTAAACCCTGAATTCAAAAAGGTAGTAATAAAAAAGTTAGCATAATTAAGAAACATTATTGATAGAAATTCAGACCATTGTAATAGGAACTAGAAATTATAAGAAATGAACCAATCAAAACTAGGCAACTGATTTACCAAGATAAAAACCAATCTAGAAGCAATGAATAAGTAAATGATACAGAAGAACAAACAAGTGATCTAGAAGACAGAATAATAGAAATCATTCAATCAGAATAGCAGACAGAAAGAAAAATGAAAAAACTGAAAGCAACATATGAAATATATGGGAAATATAAAACATTCCAACCTACACAACAGGGGTTCTAGAAGAAGAAAATGAGAAGTGGATGGAAATGTATTTGAATAAATTATGGCTGAAAATTTTCCACACCTAAAGAAGAAGGAAACAAGTATAGCAAGCACAAAGGGTACTAGATAAGATTAACCCAAACAGAGCACACCAAGGTATATCATAATTAAAATAGCAAAAGTTAAAGAGAGGATTGTAAGGAAGTGAGAAAAAAACAGAGCCAATTACAAGGGGACCCCTCCCCGCAAAAAGCTACCAGCTGATCTGCAGAAATTTTATAGGCCATAATGGAGTGGCATAATATATTCCAAGTCCTGAAAGGAAAAAACCTAGGATACTCTATCAGCAAGATTATCTAGAGTAGAAAGAAAAATAATATCTAGATATTATCTAGGTATATCTAGATAATAGATAGATAAAGATAGTATCTAGATGATACTCTATCACCTAGAATAGAAAGGAAGATAAAGAATTTCTCAGACAAGTAACAACTAAACAAATTCAACAATACTACACCTACCATAAAAGAAATATTGAAAGGTATTTTCTAAATAGAAAAGAAGTAAGAATCTATAGGAATGGGAAAAAACACAACAGGAAAGGCAAACACGTAAAACAATTAATGACAGTACAGAGTAAAAAATAAATAAATAAAAAATTTTGTAAAAACAATTATAACTACAATTAACAGCAAAAGGATAAGCATGAAGTTGTAAAATATGACATCAAAATCACAAAATGTGGGGAAGGGCAGTATAAAATGTAGATCACTTTAGAATGTGTTTGAATTTGTATGACTATCAGTTTAAAGCAAGTAGATATAATTATGGGTCAATATACTTGTAATCCAGGGTGATCACAAATCAAAAACATACAGAAGATGCCATATGGTATCACTTATATGTGGAATCTGAAACATGGCACAAACAAACCTATCTACAAAACAGAAACTGACTCACAAACAGGGAGACCAGATTTGGTTTCCAAGGGGAAGTGGGGAGAGAGAGGTATGGACTGGGAATTTGGGGTTGGTCGATGCAAACCTTTACATTTTGAATGGATAAACAACAGGGTCCTGCTGTACAGCACAGGGAACCATATCCACTCTCCTGGGATAAACCATAATGGAAAAGAATATTAAAAAAGAACATATCTACGTATATAACGGAGTCATTTGGTTATACGGCAAAGACTGGCACAAATATATAAATCAACTATACTTCAATTTAAAAACTTTCTCAAAAATGGATCCAAATGGAAAAGAAGAGGTAAAATTGTCATTATTTGAAGATGACATGCTACTCTATATAGAGAATCCTAAAGTCTCCAAAGATTATTAGAAATAAAATATGAATTCAGGAAGGTTGTAGGATATGAGATTAATATATACAAACCTGTTGCATTTCTTTATACTAATAATTAAATATCTGAAAGAGAAAGTAAGAAAAAACCCTGCTTGAAAATCATATTAAAAAATATCTAAGAATAAACTTATGTAAGGAGGTAAAAGACCTACATGCTAAAAACTATAAAACACTGATTAAGCAAACAGAAGGTAATTCAAAGAAATGGAAAGATATCCCAAGCTTTCAGATTATAAAAATTAATATTTTTAAAATCACAATATTCCCCAAAGAAATCTGCAGATTTGATGCAATCTGTATCAAAATATCCATGGCATATTTAACAGAACAAGAACAAATAATCCAAAAATTCATATGAAAGCACAGAAAATCCAGATTGCCAAAGAAATCCTGAGAAAAAAGAACAAAGCAGAAGGCATAACCCTTCCAGATTTCAGACAATACTACCAAGACACAGTAATCTAAACAGCATGGTATTAGCACAAAAACAGACACAGTCAATTAATCTACAGTAAAGGAGGCAAGAATATACAATGGAGAAAAGCCAGTCTCTTCAGCAAGAGGTGCCAGGAAAGCTGCATGCGTTGAGCTGTGCTCAGTCACTCAGTGGTGTCTGACTCTGCAGCCCTAAGGACTGCAGCCCATCAGGCTCCTCTGTCCATGGGGATTCTATAGGCAAGAACACTGGAGTGGGTTGCTGGATAGCGACGTGTAAAGCAATGAAACTGGAACACGCCCTCACATCATATACAAAAATAAACTCAAGATGCTTTAGTAAATATAAAGACATGACAGCGATTTCCCTGGTAGTCCAGTGGTTGAGAATCCACCTGCTAATGCAGGACATGGGTTTGATTCCTGGTCTGGGAACTAGGATTCCACATGCTGAGGAGGAACTACACCTGTGTGCCACAACTATGAAGCCTGAGCTCTAGAGCCTGTGAGCTGAAACAACTGAAGCCTTGCACCCTAGAGCCTGTGCTCTGCAACGAGAAGCCATTACAGTGAGAAGCTCAGTAGCCACAACTAGAGAAATCCTGGGCACAACGATGAAGCCCCAATATAGAAAAGAAAAAAAGAAAGGACTGAAAACATGACATGATGAAACTCCTACAAGAGAACACAGACAAAATATTTTGGACATAAATCACAGCAATATCTTCTATGCTCAGTCTCCCAATGCAAAAGAAATCAAAGCAAAAATAAACAAATGGGACCCAATTAAGCTTAAAAGCTTTTGCACAGCAAAGGAAACCATCAACCAAGTGAAAAGACAAGCAACAGAATGAAAGAGAATATTAGTAAATGATGCAACTGATAATGGGTTAATATTCAATAGAGACAAACACGTCAAACAACTCAATATGAAAAAGCAAACAACTCAATCAAGAAATGAGAAGACCACCTAAATAAACATTTATCTAAAGAAGATACACAGATGGCTAATAAACACACGAAAAAACACTCAACATCACTAATTATTGGAGAACTGCAAATCAAAACCACAATGAGGTGTTACCTCAAACCTGTTAAAATGGCTATCATGAAAAAGTATACCAAAAAAAAAATGTTGGAGAGAGTGTGGAGGAAAGGAACCCTCCTACACTGTTGGTGGGAATGTAAATTGCCACAATGAAAATGTAGCCACTATGGAAAACAGTATGTAGATTCCTCAAAAAGCTTAAAATTGAGCTTAATAGGATCCTGCAATCCCATTCCTGGGTATATATCCAGAAAAGATGAAAACTCTAATTTAAAAAGATACATGCATCCTAACATTCACAGCAACACTATTTACGATAGTCAAGACATGGAAACAACCCAAGTGCCTGTCAACAGATGACTAACTTAAGATGTAATACACACACACACACACACACACACACAATGGAATATTACTCAGCCGTAAAAAGAATGAAGTATTTCCCTGTGCAGCAAAATGGATAGATCTAGAGAATATTATATTTAGTGAAGTAAGTCAGACAGAGAAAGACAAATATATGGTTTCTCTTGTATGTGGTATCTAAAAAATAATACAAATGAATCTATTTACAAAACAGATACAGACTCACAGACATAGAAAACAAACTTATGGCTATAAAAGGGGAAAGGGAAGAGGGAGGGGAACAAATTCAGAGTATGGGATTAACAGAAACAAACCATTATACCTAAAATAGATAAGTAACAAGGATTTTATCTATAGCATAGAGAATTATATTCAATATCTGATAATAATATATAATGGAAAATAATCTGAAAAATACATATATACATAACTTAATCACTTTATATACCTGAAACTAATACAATATTGTAAATCAACTATACCTCAATTTAAAAAAGAAAGAAAATACACAGGGCTTTGTTCATTTGTATAAAAGAAACACAAAAAAGATAAAGCATAAATTAAAGAGACTGCTTACCAAAAAGGGGTGGGTAGAAATGGGGTAGAAAGAAGGCAAAAGCATCATGGTAGCAGTAGAAGAAAGATAAAGCAATACTCTTCTGAGAATATTTTTTTGTATAGCTATAATTCTTAGAACCTTAGTAATGTTTCATATACTTTCACACAGCCCCCTCTCCCTGAATAAATAAACAAAACCAAACAGGAAGGGGGAATCAAAAACTGAATTCAACACTAACAAAGGAATGTATTAATAACTATATAACAACTGAATAATAATCTCAGTGAAAGTGGAGGAAAAGAACTAACCTACCTAATTTTGGAAAAGAGTATGTTGATAGGACACTGTAATGCAAATAGAACTGTACATAAATGCTATAGCAATCTACTTAGTAAATGTATTTCTCACAGAAATCTGGGTTAACAAATCTGAAACTTCTCTGTGTGTATAATAGGATCAAGGAAGGAAGGGAGGGAGGGAGGAAGAGAGAGACAGAGACAAAGCAAGGAAGAAGTGGATTTTAACCCATAAAATAAATATCCATGAGTTCATACTGATATAAATAAATGAATAAAAAAATAAATGGCAGAAAAAAGTTATTTTACAAAAAGAAATTTCAATTAAAAAAAGTAACAGGTAATAGCAAACTACTGATTGAAAATCACCATTACATGAACACCACAGTAAGAACTGTTGCAGTCAGCTTCCTCTGATGAATGGTAATATCAGTGGATAAAAGTGTGAGGAGAAGCAGGACTTATGGAGTCACAAACTATCTTTTTTTAGGTATTTATTACAGAGGGACACTAGTAACTTTACAGTGGAGAAAACCAGATATCACCTTAATAAACTGAACATTAATATGACCAATAACAACATAAATGCACTGACAGTAAGAATTCCTTAATACAACATCATTTCTGTGGTATTCTTATCAAAAATTGCATAATCTCTTTCTAATCATGAGAAAACACTAGACAAATTCAAATTGAAGGACATTCTACAAAATAACTGATCAGTAATCTTCAAAAGTATCAAGCTTACAAAAGACAAAGACTGAAGATCTGTCACAGTAGATTAAGGGAGAAATAACATTCTAATGCAATGTAAGATCCAAGATAGGATCCTGAATCAGAGAAAAGATATTAGTGGAAAAACGGATGAAATGTGAATAAGGTCTGTAGCTAACAGTTTAACGCCAAGGTTAACTTCCTAATTATGACCATTGTATTATGCCAAAGAATTGATGCTTCTGTACTGTGGTGTTGGAGAAGACTCTTGAGAGTCCCTTGGACTGCAAGGAGATCAAACCAGTAAATCCTAAAGGAAATCAGTCCTGAATATTCATTGGAAGGACTGATGCTGAAGCTGAAACTCCAATACTCTGGCCACCTGATGAGAAGAGCTGACTCACTGGAAAAGACCCTGATGCTGGGAAGGATTAGGGGCAGGAGGAGAAGGGGATGACAGAGGATGAGATGGCTGGGTGGCATCACCAACTCGATGGACATGGGTTTGGATAGACTCTGGGAGTTGGTGATGGACAGGGAGGCCTGGCGTGCTGTGGTTTATGGGGTCGCAAAGAGTCGGACACGACTGAGCGACTGAACTGAACTGACTGGCTATAGAATATAACATTTCAGAAAGCTGGATGCGAACCCTTTGTATTATTTTTGCAACTTTTCTGCAAGTATATTAATAAAATTCAAAATAAATGTTTTAAAAAAGTAAACCCATATATGCTTAAGTTACTTACTATTAGTCAGATATTATGTGTAGCCAAAAGTAATCCTAATTGATTAATTTAGCTAAAAAATCATTCAAGAGAAAAAATATTTTGCTTCTTCAATACTGACAAGGGTTTTTCCCCTTGTGACATGAGGAAAAAGAATGTGAAACTTACCTAAAATTGCAGAGAGATTTGAAAACTCAGGTACCTTCTCTATTGCAACTGCTTTACTTGTGTCCAAAAGAGTAGAATTCTTACACAGCATGTTTTCTTCCAACATGGGACACTCCCAATCTAAAAAAAAAAGCAGGAAGAAATGGCACAAAGTTTTGAACAGCGCACAAGTGGCAGGTTACCTCTTTCTCCCCTTGGTATGGGTTCCTAGCCCATACTAAGCTATGGTAATTAAAGAAAGTTTAGGTGAAGCATAAAGAAAATCCTTGAGGACATCAGAATATTAAATAATTTTTAGGCTATTGCAATGCCCAAATACTCTTATTTCCTTTTCCCCACTTTCCCCATTATCCTCATATTATTATATGGCGTATTTAGTTAGGCCAGAATTCAATGCAAATGTTATGATGATAAATTGTCATAAAAATGCTATCCTTAACTCTTTTGATATATATACCATGACCACCTCTTGTTTTTCCTGGAGCCAATAAAGTCTTGTTTGTTTCGATTTCTCTGTATTCTTCATCTATTTAATCCTAAACCCCACCAAACTGTATGAATACATTATGTTTATTCCATTCTCTGATGTTCTGAAATTTCATATTGTTCTGTCTTGGTGTTTTTCATCTATTGTGCTAGACACTGAATGGCCCTTCAACCCAGAAATCATACTTCTTAGATCTAGAAACTGTTCTTGAGTTATATCTTTGGTAATTTTCTTCCTTCTGTTTATTTCAGTATCTTTTTCTGAGACTCCTATTATTTGATATTAGATTTCATATACTACTTCTCTAACTAACCTTTTTTTCCCCTCTTGACTTTTTTTTGCTGGGAAATCTCAATTTATCTTCTAATCTTTCTACTGAGTTTTCCATTGTGCTATTGCATTTAATTTATTCTCTGAATATTCTCCCTCCCTTTCTTTTAAACAGCATCCTGTTCCTATTCAATGGATGCAATATACATATTTTTATCTCAAGGAAGACTTTTCCCCCCAGTATCTTCCTCACATTCCTATTTCTGTTTGGTTTCTTCTCTTATTTTTCATTTTATTGTGGTGGGAACACTTAACATGAGAACTACCCTCAAATTTGAGAGTACAGTAGAGTCTTGTTAACCAGAGGCACAACGTTGTGCAACACATCTCTAGAACCTATTATTCATCTTGTATAACTAAAACCCCACCTGTTGATTAGCGACTCCCCACATCTCCTCCCTGGGCCCTGGCAACCAACATTCTACTCTCAACTGCTATAAATCTAACTACTTTAGATATCTCATACAAGTGGAACCATACAGTACTTTTCTTCCTGTGACTGGCTTATTTCACTTGCTATAATGTCCTCAAAGTTCTTCTATAGTGTTGTGTATAGCAGGATATCCTTTTTAAAGGCTGAATAATATTCCACCGTATGCATATAACATACTTTCCTTATCTATTCATCCATCAGTGGTCATTGGGCTATTGTGAAAAGGCTGCAACGGACATGGGAGTTCAAATATCTCTTCTAGATCCTGACAGGAGTTATTTTGAATAAATACCCAGAAGTGGGATTGCTGGATCACATATGTTACTTCTATTTTAAATTTTTTGAGTAACTGCCATACTGTTCCATTGCAGCATCATTATTTTATTTTCCTATCAACAGAGTACAAAAGGAAATCCAATTTCTCCACATCATTGCCAACATTTACCTTTTTAAAAAAAATAATAGCCATCCTAATAGTTGTGAGGTGATATCTCACTGTGATCTTGATTTGCATTTCCTTTATGGTTAGTGATTTTTTCATATACCTGTTGGCCATGTGACTGTCTTCTTTGGGGGGAATATGTTTATTCAAGTTCTTTGTCACTTTTAAAAATCAAGTTATTTGGATTTTTTCCTATTGAATTGTGGGAGTTTCTGATATATTTTGGATATTAATCCCTTATCAGATATCTGGTTTCTAAATATTCTCCCTTTTATAGGTTATTTTTTCACTTTGCTGATTGTTTTTGTGCTGCACAGAAGCTTTTCAGCTTTATCTAGGCCTGCTTGTCTAATTTTGCTTCTGTTGCCTGTGTTTTGGTGTCACATCCAAGAAATAACTGCCAAGACCAATTGACATGAAGCTTTTCCCCTATGTTTCTCCTAGGAGTTTAATAGTTTCTGATCTCACATGTAAATCCTTACTCTATTTTGAGCTGACTTTTTTATATAAGCTAAGGGTCTAATTTCATTCTTTTGTATATGGCTATCCTGTTTTGTAAACACCATTTGTTGAAGAGACTATCTATCCCACATTGTGTATTCTTGGCACTCTTGTTAAAGATCAAATGTCTTTATGGATTTAGTTCTGGGCCCTCTACTCTGTCCCACTGCTCTATATCTCTGTCTTTATTCCAGTACTATAATGTTATGTTTACTATAGCTTTGCAGTATACTGTGAAATCAGTTAAGTGTTAATTTTCTGTCCAGATGTTCTATCCATTATTAAAAGTGGGAGTACTGAAATCTCCTACTATGACTGTATGCCTATTCCTACCCTCAGTTCTGCCAGTGTTTACCTTACATGTTATGTGCTTTGTTATTGGGTGGATATTTATTCATATCCGTTGAGTGTTTTTGATGAATTGACCCTTTTATAATTATGCAACATTCTTCCTTGTCTCTTATAAAAGTTTCTGACCTAGTCTACTTTTTATCTGATGTAAGTATAGCCCCTTGTGCTCTCTTTTGGTCACAATTTACATGGAGTGCCTTTCCCCACCCATTTACTTTCAGTCCATGTGTGCCCTTAAATCTTAAGTGAGTCTTTTGTAGACAGCATATAGTTGGATTATTTCTTCAACCCATTCAGCCACTCTTTGTCTTTTGATTGAGTTTAATCCATTTAACTTATATGCAGAGTACATCATGAGAAATGCTGGGTTGAAAGAAGCACAAGCTGGAATCAAGATTGCCGGGAAAAATATCAATAACCTCAGATATGCAGATGACACCACCCTTATGGCAGAAAGTGAAGGGGAACTATAAAGCCTCTTGATGAAAGCAAAAGAGGAGAATGAAAAAGTTGGCTTAAGGCTCAACATTCAGAAAACTAAAATCATGGCATCTGGTCCCATCACTTCATGGCAAACAGATGGGGAAACAGTGGCTGACTTTATTTTGGGGGGCTCCAGAATCACTGCAGATGGTGACTGCAGCCATGAAATTAAAAGATGCTTCCTCCTTGGAAGGAAGGTTAAGACCAACCTAGATAGCATATTGAAAAGCAGAGACATTATTTTGCTAACAAAGGTCTGTCTAGTCAAGGCTATGATTTTCCCAGTGGTAATGTATGGATGTGAGAGTTGGACAGTGAAGAAAGCTGAGCACTAAAGAATGGATGCTTTTGAACTGTGGTGTTGGAGAAGACTCTGGAGAGTCCCTTGGACTGCAAGGAGATCTAACCAGTCCATCGTAAAGGACATCAGTCCTGGGTGCTTGTTGGAGGAACTAATGTTGAAACTGAAACTCCAATACTTTGGCCACCTGATGTGAAGAGTTGACTCATTGGAATAGACCCTAATGCTGGGAGGGATTGGGGTCAGGAGGAGAAGGGGACGACAGAGGATGAGATGGCTGGATGGCATCACTGACTCAATGGACACAGGTTTGGGTGGACTCCGGGAGTTGATGATGGGACAGGGAGGCCTGGCATGCTGCGATTCATGGGGTTGCAAAGAGTTGGACATGACTGAGCAACTGAACTGGACTGAACTGAATCTATTTATATTTTTGATAGAGGAGGATTTACTATTATAATTTTATTAACTGTTTTCTGTTTTATAGTTATTTCACCCCTCTTCCCTCTCTTGCTGTGCTCCTGTCTTTCACTGATTCTTTTATATTGATATGCTTTGACTCTTTTCTATTTTTCTTTTATGTATCTTCTATAGGTACTTTTTGGGTGTGGTTACCATGGGGCTTACATAAAACATAGCTTTAACAGTCCATTTTAAACTGATAACAATTTAACAAAAACTCTACGCTTTTACTTCACCCCTCAAGCACATTTTGCAGTACTAATGTTATAATTTACCACCTTTCATATGGTATATCCATGAACATATTTTTATAATTATATTTAATATGTTTGCCTTTTAACTTTTATACTAGAATTAAGAGTGACTTACATGTCACTGTTATAATATCAGTGCATTTGTCTGTATACTTATCAATGAGTTTTATACTCTCATAAGCTTTTATATAGCTGCTAAGAGTCCTTTGTTCTAACGTGAAGAACTCCCTTTAGCACTTCTTGTAAGGCAGGGCTAGTGATAATTAGCTCCTTCAGCTTTTGTTAGTCTGGACTTATCTTCTCTTCATTTCTTAAGGACAGTTTTGCAGGTTTCAGTATTACTGGCTGGACGTTTCTTTCTTTCAGCACTTTGTCTATTTACTTCCACTCTCTTCTAGCCTGCAAAGTTTCTGCTGAGAAATCCATAAATAGTCTAATGAGGTCTCACTGTATATATCAAGTCGCTTTTTAAATTGCTGCTTTCAAAGTGCTTTTTCTTTGACTTCTGACAGTGAAGTGAATTTCTTTGGTTCATCTTATTTGAGTTTTGTTGGGGTTCCTAGGTCTGGATGTACACTTCCTTCTGCAGATTCAGGAAGTTTTCAGCAACCATTTCTGTGAAGAAACCTGGCTCTTTCCCTCTCGCTCCCTCCCTCCTTTTCCCTTTAGGACTCTCACAATGCATATACTGATCTGTTTTCTTGTGATCTGTAAGTCTCAAACTTTCTTCATTCTTTTATATTCTTTTAGCTCCTGTGAGTGAATAATTTCAAATGACTTATTGTTTAATTTGCTGATTCTTCTGATTGATTTTTTACTGCTTTTTTTTTTCCCTTAGTGCATTTGTTGCTTTTCTCAGCTCCAAGATTTCTTTTTGGTTCTTTTTTTAAAAAAAAAAATCTCTTTCTTAAAATTTTCACTTTTTCCATACATTGTTCTCCTGAGTTCTTTATGAACATTTGTTGAACATCTTTATGACAATCATTTAAAATTCTCTGTCAGGTAGTTCATATATTTCCATTTAATTAGAGTCAGTTTCTGGAGCTTTATTTTATTCTCATTTTTGGGACCATGTTTCCCTGTTTCTTCTTTCTCTTTAATCATTTGTGTTGGTGTTTGCACATCAGATTAAACAGACAGCTTTCCCAGTCTGTAAACAGATAAGTGTCATATAGGAGAAGACCTTCACCAATCTTTCCAACCAGGATCTTCTCAAACCTTCTTGCTAGTTCAAACCAGTCTTTGTATTCAGTGGCCACAAGGCATCTAGAATATAACAAGTCCTATCATTGCTCTAAGACAGATGAGACAAAAGCTAGTCCCTTGGGAAGCCCCAGAAATGTTGGAATGTTGAACACAGTCCAAATCTTTCCCTCCCCAAAGAGCAGCCTGGATCTAATGAATGTTCTCATGCTAAGATAAACTGGTATCTTTGTTTCAGCACTCAACTTCTAGAGTATGTTCAGATCCCACCAGCACTCTGGCAGACAAGTCAGTAGTCCATTCTTTGGTTATCCCCAAATAATTGAGAGCTTTTGGCACATGGTCCAGTCCTTTCCCTCCCTCCCTAGGGAAAATCTTGGAGCTGAAGGTTTCCTGCCAATTGTATGGTGCTGTATGGCGGATGTGAATTATGATGAAAGGGTGTCTTGAATTCTTCTACTTGCTTTGATGTGACTGGTTTCAAGCTTGCCTGGGGTGCAGGAGTCACTCAACTAGTTTTGAGATTTCTCACAAAGGGAATTAGTCCATGTATTGTTGTTGAATTGGTGTGTCCATGGTGAAAGGCAAGCCTAGGGTTTACTATTCCAACACCTTACTGACTTACTACCATATTTTGATATTTTGACCTTTATGCTTTATATTAGGGAATTCATCACAAGTCTGGTAGTCCTTGTCTTCTGCTCATATTTGAGAGGGGGCCCTAAACGGCTAAGTGGGATCTCTATGGCTTAGCTGGGGCTGGCCACATAGGCAACTTCACTGTGGGGCTCCTATCAGTTTCACTGAAGCACTACTAAGGTCAGTATCTTTTGATACTTTCTTTAGGGTTGCTCAGATTTCTCAGGAAAAAAATTTCCATTTTCCTGCCTGGAAGTTTCAATTCTGGGTGCTAGCATTCTAGAAGCTGAATAGAGAAAGGGGCTATTGGGTTAGGATGAGAATAAGCACTGGGTGAGCAGTCCCACAATTTGGAATGTACATTTGTATTTAACTACCCCTTTCTGCATTCACTACAGTATCTGAAGCAGTTGGTGTTGGCTTTTTCTTTATAATAAACAACACTGAAATGTTAGTGGCATAAAATGAAAGCATTTCTTTCTTACACCTGTCTACTATTTGGCTCAAGCAGCTCTGCTTCAGGCTATAGGTCTGGCAATCAAATGGGGCAGCTCTCTGAAGTCTGCAGTCTGCCCAGGGCTATCCTGCTCTGTATCTCTTATTTTGGAGTTCAATAATAGAGGTAGAAGCTAATTAGGATATGCATATGGTCCTTGACTCACAATGGTTCAGCTTAAGAGTTTTTTCCATCATAAGCGGAAGATTTGTATTTTCCTCATGATAGCAAGAGGACGGGGGACAAAACCAATTATGTATGCACGTATCAGAAGTTTGCTTATGTTTCACTCACTGATATCCATGTTGTCCAAAGTCATATGGCTAGCCCCAAAGCCAAAGAGTGAGAAAGTAAACTTCACCCACCATGAGGCTACGAAAAGCTAAATGACAACATTTCAAAATACCATGGTATCCCTGCTATTAACAGTGCTTAGGATCCTCCAGTTCAGGGTCCCTCTGTTTCAAAACACCCCAAAGAATAAATTTCTAGGAAAGGAGAAAGAGAAGTCACCACAAGTTTTGTATTTTGGACACAGCTTTTTACAAGTATTTTACAAGTCACATTGAAAGCTTTTCTGGGATACTACAGTATCGTACAAACTAACTTGTTTCTGGGGTATTCCCATTGATGATTCAGGATTCAGCTTTTTCAAGTTCACTTTATCAGACCATCTGCTCTCTAGGTTTCCAAACTTTATGCTTTATCTTTTTCATTCTCTTTCAATCAGGAGGGAGGTGGGAGGGGGGTTCTGGAAGGGGAACACATGTATACCCATGGCAGATTCACGTCAAAGTATGGCAAAATCAACACAATAATGTAAAGAAAATAAATATATAAATATTTTTTTAATTAAGAAAAAAAATAAAAATAAAAAGTCATTTTCTGCCATTGCACAAAGTTGTAGAGGAAGGCATATGTTCAATCTGTATCATTAACCAAAGGCTGTTAATTATACATATGGCAAATGTAAATAATTGATAATTTGTAAAAAATTCAAGCAGGGAGATGGTCCAGTCAACCTTTGAATTACTGAAAACTAAGAGAAGCATAGGAAATAAAAGATAACCCATAGTTCAAGAGAACAAATATGCATATGTTATGTATAAAACTGCTTAATATTAATAACTGGATATGTATTACATGTAAATGCTAATCTCTTCATCTTTTCTGATCTGGGGGATTTTGATCCATAGTCCTATGTGACTGAGTGTGGAACACAATGGATACTGGGCAGAGAGGTTTCGGTGAGGAAGATAAGTATGCCTTCTCAAAAAGAACATTATTCATTGCAGAATTTGTAGACAAAGGAGCAGTTTCTATGGGGGAGCAACTTAAGGTTGAAATTTTCTCACCTAAATAATCTGATCCTCTGAAGAGCTCAGGTGATGGGAAGCTACTTAAATTCTCTTCGGAACTCTTGTATTCTGTTGAAGAGTCTATAAATGAGTAACTTAGAAGAGAGCCAGAAATATCATGCTGCAAACTTAGTCCTATAGAATAAACAAGCAAAAAAAGAGTAAAATGTTTCAACAGTAAACAGATTCAAAACCCTAATAACTTAAACTTGTAGAAATATACATGCAGTTGTATACTAGTAATGTAAAATTACACATAAAACTCAAAAGGCATGCGATTGTATACAACCTTAAATTGTACTTGAATTTCAATCTTAGAAAATAAGTCTAGTTTTGATATGAGGAAAATGCAATATAAACCCCTTCCATTGTTTTTAAAAGTTTTATAAATTTATTCCTTCCCTAATTTGATTCAGTTATAATTCTTGACTCAAAAATACAAATTTTATCAAGTATACTTTCATAATAAATATAAATAAATAAATATATACCTAAATTTTCAAGTGCAAGTTTTATATATAAGTAACCCACTAACTGTAAGCTGACTAGCTGAGAAGAAGAAAGGGTGATTCTAGTTATTCCATTTAAAAAACAATGAGCATAAACACAGATTCAAGGGAACATAGATCAAAGGAACTGAACAGAGTCCAGAAGTAGACTTACATGCGTAAGAGTAACTTATTTTTGATCAAGATGCAAAGGCAATTCAATGGAGAAAGGATATTCTTTCAAACAAATCATGTTGAAACAACTGTATATCCACATGCAAAAGCAAAACAAAACAACTTTCACTCATATCTTCCACCATATAAAAAATTAACTATAAATGCATCATGATTCTAAATGCAAATCCTAAAACTACAAAACTTCTACAAAAAACAGAGGATAAAATCTTCATGACACTGAGTTAGTTAACAATTTCTTTAATGTAACAATTAAAGAATGATTCATAAAACAAAAGCAGTGATAAACTGGGCTTCATCAAAGTTTAAACCTTCTATTTGAAAGAGACAAGCCATAGAGTAAGAGAAAACATCTGTAAATGGACTGGGATCCAAAATATAAAGAACTCTGAAAATTCAATAACAAGAAAACAAACATTTCAATAGGAAATTGTGGGAAATTATGAACAGAAAATCTCTCTAATTCAGAAGTCTTAAAGTCATCCCTGTGAGAGTAGACTAGAATGAAAATCTTTCCAATGACAGGGATAGAACTTAGTATTTACTTGAAGAACCAGGTTTAGTAAGAAAAGAGAAAATATACTCTACTATAGACAGTCAGCATTTATGAAACATTCCTAACATGATAAAACAGATGTCAACACTAACAGAAACTGGCAGAGTGTGGGACAAGGGGTAAAAGGAGAGCATCACTCTTAAAACCCATTATCTTCTGCCCTGGAGTTGACTTATATCTACCTCTGCTCATTCATTACCTACGTGAGACTACTAACTCTTTATTCTTCCCACTTTGACCTCACCATATCTTTTTCTTTCACTCCAATCCCCTCCTTAATGTTGACAACTGTTTCCAATGTGGCCACCTCCTCCAGCCACCAGTCCACCACTTATATTGACTGACTCAAGCTACCATCCTTCACCTCTTCAGATGTCAGAGTCAGGCTATTCCTCTGAGTATCTTTCTCTTCCCCTACTTCAACTGTCCCAGAGTGTCCTTCCTTGTCCTTGTTATTTTTCTGTCTTCATCCTTCTCGGTTGCCACATCTCTCATGCCTTCCACCTCTCAAAATTCTATGAATACCACTCTTAGAAGAGAAAATCCTTCCACCAAACTCCAGAACTCAAGCTGGGCTCAGAAACTAGGAAAGCCCTGTACTCACCCCCGGCGTAACTTGGCAGAGAAAAGAATAAACAATTGTTCCTGACTATAGTAATAGAAGGCTGCTCCTGGTGTCACAATTAAAGATGTAAATGCATTTTAAAATTACATTTATATCAAATAATACTATACATTTAAAAAGTCAGTTCTACAAGCTTTTATCAAGAACTACCACCTCTTAAAAACTACCACTGTCTTCCTGGGATTTCCCTTTACCATGATCCTAAGAAATTCTTTTATATATTTTATGTATTAGAGCCTTTGATTTCTGGATTTCATGATTTCCTCCTATTGATTTCCTTTCTGGTTTTTTGGGAATATCTTCTTCATTTCCTGAGAAAAGGCGCATAGAAGACCTGTTTGGAAATTTCTTTCAAGGAGATCCATCCAGTCCATCCTAAAGGAAATCAGTTTGGTGTGTTCATTGGAAGGACTGATGTTGAAGCTGAAACTCCAATACTTTGGCCACCTCATGCAAAAAGCTGACTCATTGGAAAATACCCTGATGTTGGGAAAGATTGAAGGCAGGAATAGAGAGGGACAACAGAGGATGAGATGGTTAGATGGCATCACCAACTCAATGGACATGAGTTTGGGTAAACTCCAGGAGTTGGTGATGGACAGGGAGGCCTGGTGTGCTGCAGTTCATGGGTCGCAAAGAGTCAAACACGACTGAGCGACTGAACTAAACTGAATTGAACCACCTCTTAAAGGAATAAAAAAAAATTGCAACCTCTTGTCTCATAACTCCTATCATAATGAGACAACTGTTTTCAACCCTACTAACTCTATTGTTTTTTATCTGTTTATAAATTAAATGTATTCAATGATTCTGTTACTATAATTGCTTAAATGTATTTACAGCTGAACCATGTACTATGAGTTCTATTATTTATGTCACATTTTTGCTACAAGTTTTTATTTTTCCTTTGAGTTATTACCTAATTTTCAATTAGTTTTCTAAGTACCTATTTCATCTCAACTTTTTGCAAAAGTATAAATTTCCTCTCAATAATTATTTTAAAAAATTGCTAGGTTATCCATCAGTTCTTTTTTTCCCTTCTTTCTCCTTCCCTTTTTCTCCTTTTTCTTTCCTTCCTTCTTTTTTTCTTTTTTTTAAAGTACTGCTATTGGAGATCTCAATACACTTGCTCAAATTGGGACTGACTGTCTGCTAGACATGCTGCACAGGTATCTTCCTGGGATTTCCCTTTACCATGATCCTAAGAAATTCTTTTATATATTTCATGTATTAGAGCCTTTGATTGCTAGATTTCATGATTTCTTCCTTATTGATTCCCTTTCTGGTTTTGTTGGCATATTTTCTTCATTTCCTAAGAAAAGGTGCATAAAAGATCTGCTTGAAAATTTCTTTATACTATCTTCCTATCTGAGTGATTGTTTAGCTGAGTACAGAATTCTAGGCCAGTATATTAAAAAGACTGATGCAGTCTTTAGTGTTTGACAGATTTAAACCTCACTGTTCCAAGCTTCCCTTCTGTCCCGGATCTGTACAAGTCAATGAGCCCTGGTTCTCCATCTTCTGGCAACAACAGCAAGTTAAAGCCTCATCCCAGCCCCACTCTAATCTAAACACCCCAACCCAGTCTCCTTTCCCTGCTCTCTCAAGCCATTTTCAGTCCTGTTAAGGAAGACACTCTCCTCTCTAGGAGGCCTCATTATATCAGTAATAAACCTTTCCACACCCTCTTGGTATGTGAGTGGCATCATTAATCTTTAAATTTAAAACAAATTTTGGGTGAGGATTTATCCTGTCTCTGCGAAGTCAGTTCTCTTCAGAAAAAGTACACTTTTCCACCATGCTTTAGCCTCTACAGTTGCTTCTGAGATGTTCAATGTTATTCACATTCTTGATTGCTTATTTGCAACAGGTAACTTTTTTCCCTCTGAAACACTGAAGGATTTCTCTCTTTATGCTGAAGATTTTTAAATTACATGACGTTGTGTCTTGGTGCAGGTCTTTTTCATTCATTGTCATGGGCAGTTGGTGGGCTCTTTCAAAATGGACACTTATGATCATTTTTAATTCTAAAAAATTTTCTAGTTTCATATGCTTAATAATTCCATTCCAGTTTACTTTATAATATCTGGACTACTGTTTTTCAGATATTAGAATGCCTGGACTCAGGTTATAATTTATCTTTTTAAAATAGCAGCTTTATTGAAATGCAATTCACATTCCATAAATCCCAATCTTTTTTTTTTAACCTCTTAATGCATTTATTTTTAACTTTTGACATTAAGTTTCCCTCTCAACAAAAAAGTATTGGTTGTCCCATCCCCTCCCCCATCCCCACCAGCCAGATAAGTCCCTGCTGTGAGGGCACTTCTGTTGCCCCTGAAATCTGGAAATAAATATTGAAAGAAACGGCATCAAGTGTTCATGTTGAGCGATGGCACGAAGTGGGCCCCAGAAACCTGTCGGGCAGAGCGTTACTGGGTCTGGACAGCCTCGAGGTGTTGTGGAGAATGTGGGGGCTTGTTGCTGTGGTCACTTGTCCCTGGGTGCGGGGGCCGCGCAAAGTCCCACCCGGTGGCGGGCTAAGTGGAGGCTTCCTACAACTTGTCCAGGAAGTTGTCCAGGGCTGGGATGCCTTCCTTCAGGCCTTCGCGCTTGCGCGTCTCTGCCATCACTTGACTGGGGCGGCTGGTGTTGTCAAAGGGGTCACCGGGCAGGATCTGCCAGTGGTCGAACACACACTGGGGGAAGGCCTGGCCACCCGTGTTGGACCTCAGGTCAGCGGTGAAGCCAAAGGACTCACTGACAGGAAGGTAGGCCTTCACGACAAACATGGGGGTGCCAGCCACTTGGGTCTCCTCAAAGACGTGGCCCCGCTTCCTGTTCAGGACACCATAGATGCCACCAACCACTTGTTCTGGACACTGGATCTCCACAAGATAGATAGGCTCCATGATCCGGGGCTGGGCAGTCAGCACACTGGCATACAGGCAGTGCCGAGCCGTGGGGATGATCTGGCCACCCCCACGGTGGATGGCATCAGCATGCAGCGTCCCATCATGGACGTCAAAGCGCACACCCCGCATATTCTCCTCACACAGAGCCCCCTCCTTGGTGGCCTACTGGAAGCCAGCCACCCCACTGTCCTTGATTTCATTGAGGTATTGCACACCCTTGGTGATGTCCGTGAGGACGCTGGGGCCCGTGCCATCAGGACCAAAGCACCAGATCTTATGAGCCTCGGCCACGTCCCACTCATACTCTCAGCCAGGTAGCGGGCCCACTGCTTGAGCTCCTGGCGGGCAGACACCTCACCCTTGTCGATGTCCTCAGCCAGGCCACCAGGGAAGGGCCACGCCTTCATGTAAAGCCTATTGTGCTTGTTGGGGGACTTGGACAGGCAGAGAACATTCGACTCTTCGCTGACAGTCTCCCAGTATGAGACAACTGGGTCAGATTTCTTGATGGGGATGCAGGTGTGATCCTCCTCCAGGTCCTTGAGGCAGATCTCCAAGTGCAGCTCCCCAGCCCCCACAATGATATGCTCCCTGGACTCCTCGATGATGCACTGCACCATGGGGTCCAACTTGGCCAGCCGCTTCAGACCCTCCACCAGCTTGGGGAGGTCGGCAGGGTTCTTGGCCTCCACAGCGACCCTGACAACAGGGCTCACACTGAACTTCATCACCCGCATGTTGTGGGCATGCTCGGAGGTGGTGATGGTGCCAGTCTTCACCAGGAACTGGTCCACGCCCACCAGGCCCACAATGTTGCCACAAGGCACATCCTCAATTGGCTCCAAGTAACGGCCCATCATCAGGATTGTCCTCTGGATTGGCTTCAGGTACAGATCCTCCTTCTTCCCAGGAGTATAGTTGGGTCCCATGATGCGGACCTTCAGGCCAGTGGACACCAGCCCTGAGAACACCCAGCCGAAGGCACAGAACTGACCTTTGTCAGAGGTTGGCATCATTTTGGAAATGTACATCATAAGAGGGCCTTTGGGATCACAGCTTTTAATGCCCATGGCTGCCTCATCGTCTGGGGGCCCCTCATACAGGAGCTCACAGCGGTACTTCTGGGCCGTCACAGGGGAAGGCAGATGGATGGTGATCATCTGCAGCAAGGCATCCCCAACAGGCAGCCAGTGGTGCATCACAGCCTTCAGAAGTGGCTTGCCCTCCTTGTCCTTATCTTCACTGTCCAACTTGATGTCCAGTTTTTCAATTAGTTTTGCTGTCTCCTCTTTCTTGAAGTTCATGATTGCATCAAACACCTTGAAAACTGGGTCCAGGATGAGCTGGCAGAATGTCCGTGGCAGTTTCTTGCCATCAGGGCTGTTGGCTGACTTGCTAAACTTGCCAGTGGCTGGATCAAAGTACCAGTCTCCCCACAGCTTTTTCATCATGTCCTCCACCTTCTTGGCCCGCTCAGCAGGCCCTAGCTGCCCCTCGCCCTTGGCGGCAAACTTGGCCACATACATCTCTGCAAACTGCTTCAGGGTAAAGGCCCAACCGTGGAGACCAGACCCGAAGCCAACAGTACCAAGGACAGGGTCGATCATAACATTGCCCATGGGGCCACTCTCGCCCTTGCTGTAAGTAGAGATAATGATGCTGACGTTCTCCACAATGCACTGGAAGGTCTGGTAGAGCTCCTCAGGCTCCAGCTGCAGCTCAAGCAGGGCCCGGTCCATCTTGTTCATCATCAGCACCGGCTTGATGCGCTTGGCGATGGCCTGGCGCAGCACTGTCTCTGTCTGCACACACACACCCGACACACAGTCCACCACCACCAAGGCACTGTCAGTGACACAGAGCGCAGCTGTCACCTCTGAGGAAAAGTCAACATGCCCAGGGGTGTTGATGAGGTTGATGAGGAAGCCAGAGCCATCCTTGCTCTGCTTGATGAAATTCAAGTCGTTCTCTGAAAGCTCGTAGAGAAGGGAGATGGCCGTTGACTTGATGGTGATGCAACGCTCCTGCTCGTCCTTCTGGGTGTCAGTGAAGCGGGTCTCCCCAGCCCGGGCAGAGGCGATGATACCCGCCTTGCACACCAGGGAATCCATCAGAGTGGACTTGCCATGGTCCACGTGGGCAATGACAGACATGTCTCGGATGTTGGCCTTCTTGTCCATGATGGCCCGGATCTGGTCTACTGTGAAGTTCACCATGGTGGCGGATGGCGGTGGATTCTCCTAGGCAGATTCAAGAGAGCTAGGTCGCACCAAGGATGGCGGCGATGATGGCGGAAGAGCCATAAATCCCAGTCTTTAAAAGGATACAATTTGGTGGGTTTTAGTTTACTCACAGAGTTGTGTCACCACTATTTCTTTTATCTTCTCTTTAACATCTGTTCAACTTATGAAGTATTTCCTTAAATTGATCACCCAATCCTTCATAGAATGTTTTATTCCTGATTTGATATTTTTAAGAATTCTTTTTGTTCCCTGAATGCTCCTTTTTATTGTAGCTTACACTCGTTTCCTGGACATGTTTGTTTATCACACTGAGGATAATACTGAAAATATGACTTAAAAGTTTTTCTTGCATTGGCTGTGTTCTTCAAGTTTCTTTTTATTTGGTATCTAACTTTTATTTTATGCATATAAAATTTGTATAATTCCTTAAATGCTTGGTAATCCTTGGATGTTTAAGAATGAGGCACTACACAGCTGGACAAAGCATCCTCCAATAGAGCTATAGCACATTTTTTCTTCTCAGTAATGTAAAAATACACCACTGAAGCATAGACCAAAATCAATAACTCTGAATTTGGGATTAGCTTCTACTAATGATGTGTGTGCGTGTGTGTGTTCATTCAGTCACTAAGTCATGTCCTACTCTTTGTGACCCCTTGGACTGTAGTCCACCAGGCTCCTCTGTCCATGGGATTTTCTAGGCAAGAACACTGGAATGGGTTGCCATTTCCTCCTCCAGGGATCTTCCCAACCCAGGGACGGAACCCACATCTCCTGCATTAGCAGGTAGATGCTTTACCACCTGAGCCACCTAGGAAGTCCTTGGTACATTTTACCAAGTGAGAAGGAAAAAAAATCCATGTAGAGTAATCAGACATTGTCTGTTAAGTTTGTATAACTAAAATATCATCTGTTAGCCCAGACCTATGTATCTGACTGAGCCTGGTGTGCTACATTCCAGAGGGTTTCAAGGAATCGGATATGACTGAAGTGACTTAGCACAAGTACATATATTTGACTAAGTATTTTCACATGAAATATCAGTGCAAAGATGGAGAGAACTAAAAGAATGAGAGTTTCAGATCTGGATGGCATATAAACTCACTGAATACTCACTTAGCCTCACTTTTGTCAGGTCTAAAATGGCGATACATAGTTCTACAGTCTAATGAAGGGCAATAGCCACTACAGTTGCCTATATCATTGCTTTAGTCCATGTTTACTTGTGTGACAACCTCCACTAGCTTTGTTCATAGTGATGCTTCCTAAGGCCCACTTGACTTCACATTCCAGGATGTCTGGCTCTAGTTGAGTGATCACACCATCGTGATTATCTGGGTCGTGAAGATTCTTTTTGTACAGTTCTTCTGTGTATTCTTGCCAACTCTTCTTAATATCTTCTGCTTCTGTTAGGTCCATACCATTTCTGTCCTTTATTAGCAAGCAGCCTGCTTTTTTTCTTGGTCTATAATATTATTTATTTATTTTTGTGTATGTTTTCAGTTACTCAGTCATATGTGACTCTTTGTGACCCCTTGGGCTATAGGCCATCAGGTTCCTCTGTCCATGGAATTTCCCAGGCAAGAATACTGGAGTGGGTTGCCCTTTTCTCACGGGGATCTAGATGACCCAGCCGTCGAACCCGTATTTCTTGTGTCTCCTGCTTTGGCAGTTGGATTCTTTACCACTGTGCCACCTACAAAGCCTATTCCTTTTTTTATTGGAAGATATTTGCTTTGCAATGTTTTGTTAGTTTCTGCTGTACAATAAAGTGAATCATCTGTAAGTGTAAAAAAAAAATGAGGCACTAAATAGCAGCTGGAATCTCTAGATTTATAAGTGAGGTTTAGGAAGCAGCATGGGCTTTACTGAGGGGTACCTGGACAGGAACCAGGTCATTACTGCCAGAATATAGGTCTCCTCCTGGTCAGAGAAGTTTCCAAGAGAGCAACCCTCCAGGCTCTTAACTTGGGGTATATTTTCCTGGGGTGATGAGTCTGAGGTAAGTAAACAGACTTTACTTAATTCCCTTCCCTCCTCCTCCCAATCCTCACTGCTAGTTTTCAGTATAGCACCCCTGCCCTCAGCAGTACTGAGCATCCCTTTGCTTCAATGTCTCTGGACAGCCACGTGGGAATAAGAGTAGCTGCCTGGCTACATCATCCTGGGGGAGGGATCAAAGCATCTAACTGCTACTTTTAAAGATTTCCCAAAATCCTATTTTCAACATTACCTCTACCTAATCCTTCACAAATATGTGGAATATGTGACGTCTCTAATTCCTGAACCTTCAGCCTGCGTCATTTCACTTCGTGGTTTGTCCTAGGTTTCAGCCTTTTTTTCCTATTAGAATTATTAAACTTAATTCATTTACATTGCAGATTCCAGACTTTTGTTGATTATCTCTTGTCAGCTAAGGTTTCTTCTCTTTTTCTCTATATTATGGCCTCATGCCTTTTTTTATGCCTTTATTGATATTTTAGTATTTTCAGAAGGAATAAATATGTTCAGTCCTCCATATTACATATGAAATCCTGAGTTAATTTTAACCATGTTGCAAAACTTCTAGATTCCAAGACAGAATTAAAACAATTATATGTTAAATAGAATTCTGTGGGCTGCCCAAAACCTAACCATTTATATTTTATTGTAGTATAAAGTATTCAAGGTCTCAAATATCAATCAAATATCAAACAAACTCAGATACAGCTAGTCTGTTAATTAGAGACGTCTATCTTCTATTTTCTCATACCTTTCACACATCAACTTGATAAAGCTAGTAACCAAGGACATTTATCATAAACTACAATTTCTCAAAATATTGATTATGACAAAATTGTTTATTTCCTCTGAGTAGAAAACTCATTCAACAAGCATTTAAAATTATATTATGTCTCCAGCATGGAATAGGCAGATAAAAGGCAGTGCTTATTCTCAAAAGCTTTAGGGCCTAGAGGAACAAAAATGATACTGTTGTTTTGAGTCCTATGACAGTGCCATGGAACTACCAGGATAGAACAACTCATCTAGAAAGAGAGAAGAGCAGTCAGGAGAGGCTTCCAAAAGAGAGGGGATCTGAATCTGTATCTGCATTGGCTGGCGGGTTCTTTACCACTGAGCCACCTGGGAAGCCATAGGTTACACCACCTGGGAAGCCCTGGGGGCACTGCTCTATTTGGCCAGTATCCACACTGGAAGTCTCCTATATCAGAATTCCCACTTCAGAGAGCCATTATGTATCTTCTCCCTGGGATTAACAGTACAGCATAATCTATATTTTTAACTTTTCTGCCTCTCTGTTATCTGTATGGCAATCTGGAATTATTTCAGACTCTTCTGCTTCTCATTCCAGCTCCAACATTGATCTTAAGAAGCCAAAATGAAGTCTTAGTTCACTTTGCTAGGCAGTAATTCCTAAGGTTCTGACCTGGCAGCAAGCACTAAGTTGCCAGTGTTTCCAACATAAGAAGGGGATGAGAAGGGAGCCGGGTCATACACTGCCTAAATGCAGTGCTAAATCCATCACCTTGACAGCTCCTGCAGTGTTTCACATTTACTGACAAAGTGTTTTGAGTTAAGTGTATCTCCAGAGCTACTCTTACCGCTTCAGTGGTTTTTCTCTGCTCTTCATATATTTATCAGTCTGATCTCATCTGTCTTTAAGAATTCCTCAGGCTTTCTGGTGTAGTAATGGCATCCTTTTTTGTTCCCAAAACTAAGTTTGAGTATACCAAATTTCTATCAGCAGCTCTCCATATCCAACTCCCTATTTGAATTACTAGTCATCTGAAAGGCACCCATTACTGAATATATTAAAGAGAGAATTTATGATTTTTCCCTCAAACAAGATTCTTTTCAGCAAATGGCAGCACCACCTTACACTCAGTTACACATACCAGAAACACATGTCACTTTGACACCTCCATCTTCAATCTTCATCTGTAAATTCTGTCAATTTCATTTCCGACAATAACTATATGTATATCCACTTCTTTTCATTTCCAGTGTCATCTGTTAGTATAAAGTGTTATCATTCCCCCCTTTACTAATGCAGTAGCCTCCCAAAGGACGTGTATTTACATACACTCCTGCTTCTTCCCATACAGTAACTAATATGATCATATTATTCCCTATTTAAAAGACTTCAGCGGCTTCCTGCTGCTCCAAAGATAAATATCTTTGGCATGGCCTACAAGGCCTTGGAAGGTCTCGGTCTGTCCAACCTTACCTTATTATCACATTTCCTCTTCTGTTCCCTCTGCCTGGATTTCCCTTTATTCATCTTTCTGTATAGTTAAGCTCTACTTTTCTTCAGATCTCAAGTAAATTACCACTCCCTCATGGAAGCCTTCCCTAATCTCTTCAGCTAAATTCAGTTACAGTCATGTCTACCTCACTTTTGTAACACTTATCACAATTGTGTTTGAAGGCTTTGAGGATGAAGTCCAGAGCACAGGCAGAAGGATTCAACTTGGACAAGGAGAAAGACATCTTTTCTACTGAGATGGGAAGATAAGACAGCTACAAATGGGTGTTTCTGTTTGTAAGAAAGTAAACTGAAGGAGTTCACATTGTTAGTCTTACCTGTTATTTGTTTACTATTTGATGAACTACTATCAGCCTGGAGGTCATCTGTCACTGACTCCTATGTGAAATAAGAATTAAACATATAGCACAAATTATGAGAGGTAATATTTTTATAATATTATAAAAACATTGATTTGGTTATTTTAAAAATGCAAAACTAATGTCAACTTTGTGTATCACTTTCATATTTAAAACATTTTCAGCTTATTGATATAGGTATAATCTGATATTTAATATTAAATCTTAAAATATAATACTGTGGACATATCTAGGGTGTCAAAAATATACTAGTCAATAACTATTGTGGGATAAACCAGCAAAGTGAAAATAAAATTCGCTCAGTTATGAAAATGAAAGTCACTCAGTCATGTTTGACTCTTTGTGATCCCATGGACTATACAGTCCATGGAATTCTCCAGACCAGAATACTGCAATAGGTAGACTTTTCCTTCTTCAGAGGATCTTCCCAACCCAGGGATAGAATCCAGGTCTCCCACATTGCAGGAGGATTCTTTACTGTCTGAACCAACAGGAAAGCCCAAGGATACTGAAGTGGGCAGCCTAGCCCTTCTCTGGTGGATTTTCCTGACCTAGGAATCCAACTGGGGTCCTCTGCATTGCAGGCAGATTCTTTACCAGGTGAGCTACCAGGGAAGGGAAGTCTCTGATAAACCACCAACTAGAAGATAAAGATGAATATTTTTCTGATCCCCTAGGCAAGAAGGAATTTTTCCCCCTCTAAATACTAAAGCAAAATAATAAAAAGAAAATGATTGATCAATAAGTCTAAAATACCAAAAGTAAAAGGCAAATAAACAAATGTGGAAATATTTGTTACATATGTCTGTAAAGTACAACCATCTTCAATATTTAATGAATAAGTATTTCACAAAGTTACACAAATGGCGAATAAAATGAGAAAAAGTATCAACTTTACTAGCATTTAAAGAAATGGAAAGTAAACAACACGCTACTTTTCATCTATCAAATATATCTATCTATCTATATATTTTTAAGTTTCCGATAAGATGGTGCCAACTGGACAGAATGAAATAAATAAAATAAAAATTTTCAACATAATCCAACCCTTGACCCACTGTAACATATTTATTTTAGGACAACAATTTGAGGAATATAAAAACAATTTCTGTGGTAGGATATCTACTGATATCTAAAACAGCAAAACCCTGGAAACAATCTCAACCTCTCAACCACAAAAAATAGTTTATAGAAATTACAGTATGCCTATATATAAGACAAAGCACTATGTAGACACTAAAAACCATATTTTTGAAGATTATTTAATGTTAGAGGAATTTACACAATAATTTGTAAAAAAAAACAGTTTTTAAAGGCACACGAAAAAATAAATGGAAGGAAAACACAAAAATTAAAAGGAACTGCTTAAATATTCTTTTTGCACATCTTGTATCATCTGGTAGGGATACTTAACACCGTTAAAATCTGGGGAAAAGACTTTTTTAAAAAATGTATTTGTCAAAGTTGCCCTCCCCCAAAAAACATGTCATAGAGAAATATGCAAGCTAAAATGCTGGACTGTGAGTATCAAATTTAATGCTAATGTCAGATGAGTCACAAATAATTTTTAAAATCTGAGTTTCTCCAAACTACTGTTCTAGGCAAGAACACTGCAGTGGGTAGCCATTTTCTTCTCCAGGGGATCTTCCCCACCCAGGGATCAAACCCAGGTTTACAGTATTGCAGGCAGATTCTTTACCATATGAGCCACCAGGGAAGGCCAAACTACCACTATACATCTTTAAAATACTTTACAGAATCCATATTAAGTACATTAGATCAGGAAGTTATATAATAGTCTAATGATAATGAATCCTCTAATTGTTAATGCGAAGTCAAATGAGAAAACATGAAAATGGCTTTGAAATGTGTGCTACCAAACGTAACAGAATTATTAGGAACTTTACATTTGTCACACAGATAATTAGCCAGTAATGAATACTTCTTAAATTTTTGACAAAGGAAAGAAAAATAAAAATGCATGGCTATGAATCTTCCAGAATCAGAAATTCAAGGCCCTATCTAAAGCCACAGCATTAGTATTTACGAAAACACTGGAAAGTTATGTAGTTAGTCTCTATTGAACAAAGATCATATTATACTTTCTTTCAGAGGTACATGAGGTACCACTACTCTCTACACTAAGTTTATCCAAGGACCAGAGGAGAAACATACGTACACTCAATAGAGCAATCTTCTCATCCTGGGTCTCTTCACTAGTGCTATTTTCATGCAGGCTTTTCTCTCCTGTAACTCTTAATTCAGTGCTAACAAACAAACAACACAATTAGTTCGTAGTGTCTGGACTTGGCTCGCCACACCCCTGATCACTGTTCACACTGTCTAGAATCTGAAAGGCTCTATGGGGTCATCATTAGCCGCAAGAATATAGTGAGTGAACTCTATCAACACCCAGTATGCCGGAAACGCTTTCCTGGAGATTATATCTCACTTGCCTTTAGGCAACTTGGCCAAATTTCCTTCTTTAAAAAAAATATATCTCTCTTTCCTAAGTCAAATTCCTGGTTCTGTGTTCTGAGGAGAGCCAAATCAGAACACATTATTTCTTTCACTGACTCTTCTTCTTCACTGCCTCTTAGAACCAGAGGTTATTAGGATCAAATCAGGACTGAAATTTTGAGGTGGCCAGAGGCATGGGGCTGTTACTTGTGGATACACACCTTGGTGGCCCAGAGCCGCCGCCTCCCTGACCACTCCGCTCAGATTTTTCCGTGATTCTCCGCAAACCACGCGTTTTGCCATTTCTTTTCAGACCTACAGACAGGGTGACAAGTCTCAGGATAAAAGCCTTAGAGGCCTGCCTGCAGGCCTTGGTGGGGGTAGCTGGGGGGGGCCCTGGGGCTGAGGCCCAACCGCCCCTGCCCTTGGCTGTTGCCCACCCTGCCCCGCGGAGCTTACAGTGGGCAAAGAGCTTCCGGCCAGGCCGTGACGGGCCCTCCACCTTGGCCGGAGCACCTAGACCTGGCGTTGGGGTTAGGTTGAGCCGACCGCCGGCCTGCTTTTTGCGGGCATAGACCCCTAGTGACCACATTGCCCCTCCACCGCCAGGCCCCAGAGGCCTCAGCCCTGGAAGGCCTGTCTTGTCGTCTTTCTGTGGAACCGAGCTACAGTCCTATGGAACCAGGGTCCAGGCCTGCGGGGCAGCCAGAGAGGAATGGAAAAGGTGAGAAAAATCAAAAGGCCCACAGCGCCGACCCCCACGCTGGCCTGGAGCGGCCTGCCTCACTCCCGCCTTTTTAATCTCCGCGGAGTCGCGCGGCGGCTTCTGGGAAGACGCAGTAGCGTGGTGGCTTCTGGGAAGACGTAGGCAGCTGGGCCCAACACCTGGGACTGATCCGTGAGCCAGTCTCCTTAACAACGTTACCGGGAAGGCCATGGTAATGGAGTTTGAGGTCTCTAAGCACATAGAGCCTACCTAGGGGGAAGCCTGACTCAGTGCAGGAAGGTAAGAGAGGCATGAAAGCACATCGCAGTGATAGAGAATGTTTTCTGAGCACCTCAGTCCCTAGAGCCGCCAATGTGCTGTGGAGCCTTGGTAACTTGAGAGTCTAACCAAGCCTTTGAAGTGCTTAGGTTCCTGGAGGTGTCTTCTCGGGGACAAGCAGATTCTCTGAGCCCCTGCCTAGAAGCTACCTCCTGGACATCTCTGAGTAGCCTTGTGGTTAAGGTAGAGAGTTCCACAAGGGCTCCCGTCCTAGTGTCCTGAGGCTCAGCTCTTTTTCTCTGCCCAAATTGAGTAACATGGGAATGACCACTCACTCCATACACTGAGGAGCATAGACCATCTGGCTGCATCTGGTAAACATATTGTGTATAGAACAACCATCTTCTTATTAAAAAAAAAAAATGACATTTCACAACACTAAAACATGCTATTTGTACAGATAAAATTAGAAAAACTCAACTTCTTCTGTGATGCTCCAATATTGTGTGTGTAAGCACACATATAGCCACAGTATTTTCATAATAAAATCACTGAATTTTTAAATTCAAAATCTGCTCATAGAAAGTCACGTATTAATTACTAATTAATCATTAAAACTTAACTTTGTAAAGGATAGAGGGCAGTCATTCTTACCTTATTACATATAGTGCTTTGAGTCACTGAATTAGTACTTACTCAGCACCTTACTCTGTGTCAGGCATTATGGTAGGTCCTGGGGTACAGAAGTTAATTAGAAATGGTTGTAAATAGTCAAGGATCCCCACAGTTTTGTTGTATAAGGCACTTATCATATCTCAACATCTTTTCTCTAGTCACATCCATACAGGCTGACAGGCAGTCTGTAGTTTACAAGCCAGGTTTCCAGGCTCCCCTCTCTCCCATTGGAGAATGTTGTTTTAAAAAAAATTGTGGAGTTCTTAAATGAATTTTAGGAGGCATGGATCCTGGAATGCCCAAGACATAGAAATGGAAGAAATGGTGAAAAAGGAAAACAGCCTGAAGCAAAAGCTGATCTGCCCTTTGGTGGCCCTATTCTCTAGAACCCTCTCTATACTGAATTACATTTGTTGAGGGGCCATCAAGTTATGGGAGTTAATTCCCAGGGCTTCAAAACTTGAAATAACCTCTGGTGTCATTTCTTGACCAAAAGTGTCCTTAGAGATGATCTGGTTGTCCCCTCAATTCAAAGGTGAGCAGTTAGGACACCTGTCTTAGGAGGCACATTAGGACAGGTGGTTGGCATAGGTGGCATGAATCTCCTAACATTTGGCTAGTGTGCTTGCCATGCTCCCATTCCTCCAACACATGGCTGGGAAAGGGATGGGGGAGGAGAGCAAGGAAAAGAGCTTGAAGCCTTAAGTAGCAAGGGGAGAAGAGACTACAGACAGACTTGGTCAATTTTAAGCTTCACCTGCCTAGCCTATACAAGGAGAAAGAAATGTGTCCTCTACAAAAGGGTGAAGTAAGGCAGAGGTATCTCAAGGCAGTCATCTATCTCCCTCCACTCTATCCTCAAACACACAAATGCCATTTCAAGCATTCAATCCTAAGTGTTAAATGGAACATCTTCCATTTCCCTGTTACATTGTTTCCATATCTATACTTAGAATTCTGCTTTCAGTGCTTCAGTTCGGTCATATGATTGTTATGACTAGATTTGGAAGTCATGGAAATGCTAACTTCTATGGGCAAACAGATTCCAAATTTTTAAGAGATTTCTGAAGAAAGCTTTTGGGAAAACAGCCAGTTCATGGATGTAGGATTCCATGGAGCCCACAGGAAATCTTTCAGAATACCATTTTCTTATCAAGTGACTCCCCCAAACCCCTGCAACCTGAGCTCTGAGCAGTTTCATTTGTGGTACCATCCACAGGATTTAGGGTTCAACTGAAAATCAGCTTATTTTTGTTTAGTCCACAGGTTGGGAAAAAATAAGTGATAAACGAAAAAATCTTTAAGTATTGCGGTCTTAATGCTCTTCAACATATGTAAAAGGGCCAACAGACTATTTCTTGAGCCTCCATGATGGAACAGACTTTCTGTGCTGGGGCTACAACCACAAGCAACTTAGTCTTACTGGGCATGTGGCAGAGGGTCAGTCAACCATGCAACCATATGGGAAGCTTCTTAGAGAAAAGGGTAGTTGTACTGAGATATAAGAGATGAATGATAGGAATTAGGGAGATTAAAGGAAAGGGTATTCTATGAAAAGGAGACTAAAAGCATAATGCTTTTAGGCCACTGCAAAAAGTAGTTGGTATACCTAGAACCAAGACTCTTTGGAGGAAGGACTGTAGGAGAGACGCTGGGCCTTGTGTGCTGAACCAGGGAACCTGAACTTTATCCTAGAAACCATGGGAAGTCATTGAAGGAATACTAAGCAGGAGAGTGGCATGACCAGATTTTCAATTTAGAAACATTGCCCTGACTCAAATGTGGGTGGTGAAATTTGAGGAAGCTGAGGTGGAAACGGGAAGATTAACTTTAAAAGCATGGTAATATTCCAGACAAGAGATGAGAGGGGCCCCAACTACACTAAAAGCTGTGAAAATAGAGAGTAGATGGTAGCAAATATATGGAGAAGGCAAAATGTGCATAGTTTAGACTCTGCATAATATACCATTTTAAGAGTGTACCCACTGTGTATGTGTAAAAGAAATGGAAATACTGTATAAGGGCCATCATGATGGAAAAATCTGAATACAATCATGTGTTCTTTTAAAATATAAAAATGAATTAAATCCAGGATACATTTAATAATAGCAAATATGCAAAGCAAAGGAGAGCTTCTCTGGGGGGACCATAAGTCTTTGGAAATTGGGGATCCTTATAGAGGATGTAGAGTATGTTGCCTAGTGATATAGCTTGATTCCATGTTTACCATAAGCACTATGACCAGTGATCACCAAATATACTAATATCAGAGGATTATGCTAAATAAATATATAAAATAGTAATTATAAGCAACTTTGAGAAACAAAAAAAATCTTTATTTTTTACAAAAGTTTTCATAAATGCATTGTATATTTGATATGCATGCTATTATAACAAAGCAACTAAAAATATAATTACAGTTAATATACTTTTATGCATATTTAAAAGGTAACTTTTAAATTTCCTCAGTTTTTAAAAATTGAAAGTAGAATAAGCAATTCTTCAAAAAATATCCATTTCCTCTTCATGCAACTGCTGCAATGACTTAACAAGAAAAATAGAAATAATCAGTCAAATGAATGTTTAAAAGCCACTGTTAACCCATGAAAACCTTTTGTTTGGACCAGGTTTAGAAATGCTTGTCTTAGAAATGCTTGTTTCCAGGTAGTTGTGTATCTATTGCCTCTGGGTTATAACCATTTACGTGTTCTCATTAGGGCTTTGTCCTTACTTGAACGCTAATTCCATTCTTACTGTGGTTAACTGTAGATTCACAGAAAAGACTGTATAGCATACTTGAGAGAAAATTCTGACTACCAGGATCATATTTTTCTTTTTACATATATGCTTTCTTAAAATAGAAACAGGCAAGAAAATATACCAACTTAATTCAACATATAGTTTATCAATTTTATATATAATTCTTCATTTTTCCTGAGATATTAAGTTTGTAAGTGGTCTCTTTTCATGCAAAAATACAGTTTTCCATTCTTTACATTCATTTCATAGTATTTTGTATTCTAAGTAACTACATCACATTTGTGCTTTATATTAATACATTTGGAAAATAAAGAATAATTCGTTTCCTTTACCGCTAGAAACAGAAAAGATTAGAGACTCTTTGATGGGTGATACAATCAAATTAAGTGCTGACTTCAAGTTGCTAAAACATTATCTGACTATAAAAATTGCGATGAAAAATTCTATTTTTTTCATGCTTGCAGTTTTACCTAAATTTAGGATGAAAAGTTGACCTGCTCATGTGAGGGAGACTGGGTATTTATTCCTTAGATTCCTGAGTTCTTGAGTTCCTAACATGTGAGGCTAGGCCTGCACACCACACCTGGTCAGTTTCCTCTCTCACCTGGAGGAAAATCACAATACAATACAAAGATGACTTTTATGGCAAAAGGAAAGAAAATGGTGTATATTCTACTTTATATCTTTACAAACAACAATATCAGTTTGTAAAATGTAAGAATTACCAACAAATCTGAATGAGAAACAGAAAAAAGGCCAAACATTTAAGAACATGTTTATGCTTAAGTAATTGATTGCTGTTAACCTTTGGATTTATATTGGATCTGATGTCCACTATGAATGTAAGTATCTTAAGTACATAGCCTTTTTCTATATTGATTAAAGAGAAATACAAACTTTTTCCCCTCAAAATAAAGTTGGGAAATCTGAGGCAAGAAGGATTTTCTTTCGTTAACACATACTGTTTCATTTCTCTTTTATTAAAAAATTCAGTAGAGGAAAAAATAAATGTACATGCAATATATTTAAGGCCCGTTGTTTACTTTTCTCAGCACATCTGCAAAAACCTGTTTATATGCCCAAGTGTGATGATTTTCACGAGGATTAGGAAAGCTAAATAGAAACTTAAGATCTTTAAAGTGAGGAAAAGAAATCTTAAGTTACCCATAATCAATTATCTCTATTATTAGGTAAAAATGGAATCAAAATAAAATTGAAATTATTTGCTTAAAATTCCACTATCTAAAATCCTTTGGAAACAAAGACAAACATGAAATTTAGTTGAGTGGAAGGACAAAGGGAAACAGCTTCATTTTCTTCAAGATGTGAAGCTACTCGCCTTTAAGATAGTATGAATATCCAATTCAGGTAGTGATTTTCTTTTAATTAGTCAAATCTATATTAATATAAAAAATTAATGTTATGTAGATGTGGCCTTGGACATTTTTAGTATTTGTTTGTTTAGAAATGCCTTTAAAAGTTAATGTGCATAGCACTGGATTATTTACCATAAGTCAAATCTTAAGTGCAAGCAGTGGGACTTGCAGAGAGAATCCAGTAAAGAAACATGTAGAAGACTGGATAAATACATCATACAAAACTGGGGTTGGTCCACTACTGCAAAGACTGAAATGTGTCATCTCTGGTGCATACTCATCTAGTAAGCCTGTGTGATCATGCAGTTTGGATTTGCTCCCATTGAAAGGAGCTTCTGGACTATGACCACTGCCCCCATCTTCTTTCAGCTCCTGGCTCTACAGATTAAATCACTTTAAAAACACTTTCCTAGGGACAGTTTCATCTTCAGATGCAGTCTGTAGCTTGGGACTTAATTGCTGTTCATGCTGGGCTTTAATTATATGACATTGTTGGCACCCAGATACAAGAAGTATTTAAGCACATAATACAAGAGAGGAGGTTTTCACAGGTACTTAGAAGCGTTTAGAGATTCTACGTGTGAAATTATTCCCCAAGGAGACAGTTATCTATGATGGACCTAAGTAGTTTTCTAAGGGTATTTTGAAGAGATTCTTCAAATCTTTCAATGTTGTCGAAAAATTATTTTATTTGGAGATGACATCCCCTCCTCCCTACATCCTGCCTTGACAGTTTTATTGGAAGAAAAAGAAACTGTTCAGAATTATTGCCACATATGTTTCCCAGGCCTGGCAGAGACATGTTGAAAACAGAAGACTGGAAGAACCCAGCAAGGAAATTTGGTATATTAATTGCTGCCCACTGTGGGAAATAATTCTGGGTTTCTTATCCCAAGTCTTCCCTAAAGCTCCATCCAATATAGAGTCAACAGACATCTTTCATAATACATGCGGTAAGACATCCATGAATATACACATACTAGCCTTGAGATAGTTGTATATTACATTGCTTCTAGGTTCCTTAATATTTTAATAAGCTTAATAAATAAGAAAATAGATTGAAAAGTCTTTGTAAAATGTTATGTAAATATAACATTTGTTTTAAGAATATTTGAATTTGCATTCATCATAAATAAAAGTAAAAATTGGACAGAAAATGTTTTCACACCAATAAGGATTATGATGTTTAAAGAATTTGAAATTATATAGCTATGAAGTTATGTATAAGTTATGTATCATGTCTGTTTCAGCAAGATTCTGTATTAGTTTTCATTTAAGTCTGATTTAATTGTGATTTGACCATCAGTTATCGAATAAGGCAGTCCACCTTGTCTTGGTATTCGCCATACCTGTTTACTATTTCAAAAATAATTAAGTACAATGTATCAGTTATGTTTTTCCTTTATATTTAATAGAAGTTCTGTGAACATTGAGAATATATTACTTTTAGTGGTACAGTTCTTAAGAAAAGTTGATTTTTTTTACAATGCCACTTGTGATATTTTTAGCAGCTTGCTACAATATCATTGTAATAAAAATAAAGTGTACTCCGTTAAAGACCTCTAGAGACAGGAAAAGGCTCAGTCATAAGGTCACGTGCTTTTCATTTTCCTCCACATCATTCTGACTTGTTACTTTCAAGAACAACTATAATATTGCTACATTGTCCATTATAGGAGAAGAACTTTCCTTGAACTTCACATGGAGGTTGAGTAAAGCTCTTCTATTTGTTTTTTGAAGTACTCTCTCAGCTCAGGTCTCTTAGCCTTTAGGGTCGGTGTCAGCAAGCCATTTTGAACTGAGAACATATCGGAATGGATGTGAATGGCTTTAACCTAAAAACCAAATGCAGAATACATCTTTATCAGGAGTATAACACAGCAGTCATAGCATACATGGTAGAAGCAGACAGGCATATGGGAATAGAAATAGTGATATAAAAACAGGCCTATTTAAAAAGTCAGAGTTACTGTAACAGCATGTCAGCTTTGATATATCTGAAAGCCACCTCATCCGCTTCTTATTCCTCCATTTAGCCAGTCAACAGAAATGAATGAGTTCCTTACTCTGTGCCAGGCACTGAGGACACAAAGAGGAATCACGAGCGCCCCTGACCTTGGGGAGTGCACACTGGCATCCAGCAGAGCAGACACACTGGGCAATTATTAGAGACAATGGTATACACAGGAGGAAGGGCACCTAACTCAGGGAAGCCTTCCCAAATTAGGGGAGTGTTAAAGACCAAGCAGGAGTTAACCAGCTAAGAAGGAGAGGTGGGGGCAGGGCATCCCAGGCAGAGGCAACCCCAAGAACACAGCTACGGGAGTGAGAAACGGCAGAGTATGAAAAAGGAAATCCAAGTAGTTCCTTTTGTAGTTACGTGAAATAGGAGGCCAAGGAAGTGACAGGTGAAGCCGAACTGGCAGGTGGGGCAGTTTTAGAGGAAGACAGGAGGAAGGCACTGAAGATTTTTATAGAGGGCAATAACACAGCTGAATACACATTTTATAAAGTTCTCTCCAAGAGAAACGTGAACACGGTTTTTAAGGATGTTAAGCCTAGAAGCAGGGAAACCGATCAGAAGGATCTGACCTGTCCATAGGAGAGAAGATAAGGGCCTACGCTCAGAGCAGTGGCAGAGACAGTCAAGTAAGTGGTTCTAAGAGAGATTCAGAGAGAAATGAGATGAAATAAGGAAGAGGCAGTTTTGAGGACTCCCAGGCTTCCAGCTTGGAGGGCTGCGTGGAAGAGATGCCATTCACAGGAGGAATATAAAACCTAGGTGGGATATGATGAGTAAACGGTAAAAAAAAAAAAAAAAAAAAAAAGTTCTGCCAGAAAATTTTATCACATTATTGCAAGGGGGAATGGAGAGATCAGGTTTAGTGTTCATGGTGCTTATTTCCACAAGGCAGATCCCAAGCCTCCTCATACAAAGTCTCTCTGCAATGCGGAATGGGGGACAAGAGAGATAGATCAGCTATTCTGGGAAGGCCTGGGCAGGCTCCTCTCAGGTGGGATTTCCAGCTGAAAGGGTCACTGTCAATTCAACGAGAACTTTTATCATCCGGGCTTGAGCTGAATCCTAGAATGACAGTCTCCCCAAAAAATTGTATCCTGACTGACAGTTGGGTCTACCTTCAGTTATTTTGTTGAGATAACAGATCCATATTATTAAATAGCAAAGGAATCACTAATATAAAGACCTAAAAAATTAAATGTGCTAAATACACATATACTTTCACTTGCTGTTTCACTAAACTGATCATTTATTGAGCAATTACTAGGTGTCAGGTATGGTATAAGGCACCAGGGATACAAAGAACAAGACACAGTCTCTGCCCACATGGGCTTACAATCTAATGAGAGATGCTGCCACGTGGATATTACTACTATAGGGACAGGCAGTTGTCCGTTACTTTGCTAGTATCGTTCCCCATCTTCCATGCTAATAAAACCAGGCTTTGTTTGGGGCCAAAATGGTCTATATAATAGGAATATGACAATTCTATTCCCTATTTCCAAGCCTCCCTTGAGACTAAGCGGGTAATCATGAGATCCATTTTTGGCTACTGAGAAGGAAAAGTTTTTGCTTTCCTCATCAAAGTTTCAGATATACCTATTTCTACCCACTCCCCTTTTTTCCTTCCTTGAATATGGACAACGTCCAAAGCTGTAGCAGCCACCTCGTGACCATAAGGTGATATGCCAACATACCCAGAACGGAGAGTGGGAAGAAAGACAGAGTGCCTAGGGCTTTGAAGACCTGTACCTGCTTTGGACATCCTCTCTTTGGACTTCTTATGTGAGAAAACCACAAAAACACACCCTATGTATGTAACATACTGAAGGTTTTCTTTTAGAGCTGAATGCATTTCTGACATAGCACCTAATCCCACCTGGGTCAGGATTCACTGGAAAGGGATGCTTGAGTTAAACTCTGAAGGATAAGTAGGCTTTGGCCAGATGAAGATAGCAACGGGAAAGGAGAGGCTGCTTTATGGCTCCAGTAATGGGGGTATGGGTTCCAGAACCAGGAGAATAGGAGTACAAGGTCCCTGTGTCAAATGCTACTGTCATAGGAGAACTGTTACTTAAAATCCATGGATACAATCAGGAAATGACTTATTTAAAAAAACAAAATACTCTTACACCCATTAGGATGGCTATTATCCAAAAAAGAGAAAATAACAAGTGTTGGTGAGGCTGCAGAGAAATGGAATCCTTGTGCACTGTTGGTAGGAATATAAAATAGTGCAGTCACTATGGAAAACACTAAGGCAATTCCTCCAAAAATTAAAAACAGAATTACCCTACAACCCAGCAGTTCCACTTTTGGGAGTGTGTGTGTGTGTGTGTGTAGCCAAAAGAATCAAAAGCAGGATCTCGAAGAGATAGTTGTACATTCATGTTCACAGCAGCATTATTCACAGCAGCTAAAATGGAGAAGCAACCCAAATGTCCACTGACAGATGAATGGATAAGCAAAATGTGGCAGAGATATCCGGTGAAATTTGACTTCATAGAAGAAGGAAATTCTGACACATGCTACAACATGGATGAACTTTGAGGGCATTATGCTAAGGGAAATAAGCCAGTCACGAAAATATATGATACCGAGAGTAGTCAAAGTCATAGAGACAGAAAGTAAAATGGTCGTTTCCAGAGACTGCGGGTAAGGAAGGAATTAAGAGTTACTGTTCAATGGGTACAGAGTTTCATTCTAGAAGATGAAAAGAGTTACAGAGATGGATGGTGATAATGACTGTACATTATAAATGTACTAATGCCACTGGACTACACATTTTTAAAAATGGTTAAGATGGTAAACTTTATGTTATGCATATTTAACAACCAAAAAAAAAAAAACTTGGGAAAAAAATCAATGCATGCAAATAGTCACAAAAAATTCAACATGTCAAGGATTGTTTTCAAAACCTCTGATGCCAATGGTCTAGTGTTCTGGCAGGTAGATACTGTGATATGATAAAGAATTCTTTGCTCAGAAAATTCTCCATTGCATTCACTGACTTTTCAGATCAAAGACTCAATATTTGAAGAAGAGCCCTAAAACAGCTACACTTTCTACTTCTTAAAAAGCTTTCAAGAAAAATTCTAACAAATTCTGGCATTTTTAAAATGCATGCTTATAATTTAAAAATGCAATAATTTTTAAATGAGCACAACAATAACAAATGTTTCATTAACATTTGTTTCATTAACAAAACTTCTAAGAGATTCACCTTTGTCTCTTAGAAATTTGTTCAAATGAAGGATTCACTTTTGCTATAGAAAGAATAGCATTTTAAGGGAACCACATGTGGTGAGAAGTGGAGGACAGGACTACGCTAAAACTAAAGCTAGCATTACATGTAGCAGCCTCAACTTTACTTCACATATCTGAAGGATTTCTACTTGGATATCCAATATAAATAGGTGGAAATCTGAGGCTCCTGCCCAAAAGAGAGGCATTACCTAATGTTTCAAAATTTGTAAAGGTTCTTGTAATAAGTGTTTTGTTTGAAAATTCCCTCAGTGATCTTGATATTCAAAGAAGCAAGTAAGTAAATTGGTTGCTGGTGTTGGTAAGGACTAGGGCTGCCAGTTTTTGTACTCTCTGGAATATACCTTTTTCCTAATTTGCTTTTATCAAACACAAATCATCCTAGGGGATCTAAAAGTCACGAAACAGGTCCCAAGCGAGATGTTTTCGGACCATAGTACACTGAAAACCAGGGGTTCTGCTGTGGCCACTGCTGATGGGTGTGTGGAGGTGGATGTGGGCATGAAGGTGGGGTGTTGACAAGCAGGGGTGGGATGAAGTGCGGGAAAAGCAGAGGTGCATGAAGCTGGGGTTGGGGAGGGGTAAGTGAGGGGGTTGGGTTGAAAGTCGGGGTAGAAGACAGGCTCTGGCTCAATCCCTAGATCTACTAGAGAAGCTCTGCTCTTAGGGCTGGTACATGTCATCTAAGTTCTGCTCCTTAAGTTTGGAAATCACCATTTGATAACAAGACTAGTTAGCATGAAGAAAATATGAACAAAATCCAAATAAAACTTAATCCAAGATACAGTGCCTTAACTTAGCAAGTCATGTTTACTGTCATGAAATGAAAAACTAAAAACTGACAGAGCTAACGTCCTTAGCTCCTTCTGATAGAAACGGTATCAGGGGAAGACCTCTGACAAGTGTAAACAATGTATCCACCTTCTGCAAAGGAAAATAATAATATAATTTTAAAAGGAGATGCCAATGCCAAAATATAAATTTCTACAGTGTCCTTGCAGCCTGAGTTTCAGCTTATCTGCATTCCTAACAGCATGTGGAGAACATATGTAACTGAGACAAGAGTCTACATTCACTACAGGGACTTGGGTGAACACCTCTGAAAATCCAGCAGTGATAAGCAGAAGCTTTAGACAGTACAGTATGCGGAAGATGACTCTCACAGGGAGAGCTACAAATGCTGTTACTCGATTGAGATGGTAAGTAGAATGTAAAAGAAACATTATGATCTTAGGAAGAAAGAACTGCATCAGCTGGTAGATTCTGAGTATTTGTCAAGCCAGCTACCTGCCTCAAGTGCTGACTCAGGCATCTGCAGTTCATTGTGGCTCTCCACAACATACTCTCTTCCTCAGGAGAGGAAACAAATAGAGTCTTGCAGGAAGCCAAGCAATAGGCACTCAACTCACCTTTCAGCCACTTAACGAACAGATCAAAGTGGCACTGCTGCCAGTCCCTGCTCCAGTCTGACCTGTGGCCCTGGGTCTATTTAAATCCTTCCATGAAAATACTTGTACAAATTGTTCCAGTAACTAAAATCTAATCAGTAATTGGGAAAAAATGAGTCAAAATAGTTCTTTAGCTAAGACTGACCTTAACTGTGGGTCGCCAACCTAGTTTTTTTTTTTCTTTTCCAGAAAAAAAATTTCTCAAAACTCACCAATTTTCATTTTTTATAAATAATTACATATTTTCTAATAAAACCAAATTGATGAGTTGTGGCGGGAAAAAAAGGGATGAGTCTTTATTCTCTCATTATGCCTAACACAACATAAAACGTGTTTTCCAGTTTGCAATAAACAAAGTTTTTGTTGTAGAAAGAAGGAAGGAGATACTTGATGTCAGTTCCTTTTCTGAAATGATACTCTTATCAGTGATTTCATAGGTTTTTTTTTTAAATTTAAAGACACTGTAACATTAAAATTTTATATTGGAATATAATGTTTCACAGGTGTCAATTTATGCCAACTCACTAAAGTATAGAAATTTTCATAATCCTGAAAAATCATTCAATGGAATTATTCAGTGAAACACTTTAACACAATGTTGCCTGTAGATAATAAATACAAAATAAGTACTTTAGGACAGGAGAAATTTTTTAAAATTTAATTAATTAGGGAAATGCTCAATTAATTTCTGATTTAAAGGCAAACTGATTAGGTAAGTATTCATTTCAATGACAGAAAATACAGTAAAAGATATTTAGCAAGGGCTCTGCAGTCAGGATTTGAAAAATCTATTAAGTTTCAAAGTTCACTTTGTATTTATATGCCTATACAAACTAATAAGCCATATAAATGTCAAGAAAATGGATAAATCATGGTTAAGTATGCTCAAATACTTCCCAAAAACCTATATGTTTTAATTATTGATAGTTATTTTAAATGCTTCCTATCTACTCATTAAGAAATATCTCCCAAAGATCTCCATAAATTAATAATGGTTGGCCTAGTTCTAGGAATTGTCTGTTTCTGAAAATTAAATTACATTAAGTTTTCATCTAATTCAAAGTTTAATTCTGATCAATCCTGCCCAATAAGTCTCAACTCCTAATGTTTCTGTTGAATGATTTAAGCCTTGGGCTTGGGTATGTATTTGGGGTGGGGGCAGCAGGGGAGGGTGCAGGGTGCTGTTAAAAAATTAGCAAAAGCCTTAATTGATCATTCCTTTACGAGGAAAGGGAAAAGGACTAGCTGACAATAGTATGGCTTAACTGGAATAATTTATGTCAAGCTTTAGAATACAACTAGGAGCACACCCTTCTCAGGCATGAAGCCTGGTGTTTGCTCGCCTGTGGTCAGCTGAGGGTACACACTGGCTGCGGTGGGGAGGATGCCACAGACCAACAAAGAGGAGAATGAGAACAGAGAAAATGAAGAGGTAATAAACAGCCCTGGCAATGAAACTCAGGCCTTTGGGATGCCACATGACTTTTCTGTATTTGAGGTTGCCATGGCAAGGGCAGATTAATAGAGCAGAAACTCTGCTTAAGGCATATGGAAAGTCAAGAATATGCCCTCTCTCAGTAAAAGCTCTAATTTTAGCAATGGTTAACACTGGAAATTTAACCAAAAGTTCCTTTAAACCTAATCATAAGAGTGGTAGTCTTTTCCAGGAAGGAGACTGTTACCATTGTCCATGTACCCTGAGGCAGGTCACACAGCCCACATCCAGCAGGGGGCGGGCAAGCCTTGGGAATCACAAGAATATCTCTAGGATCCCCAGTGCATCCCCAGTGCCCTTGCCGCCAGCCATTCAGGTAACAGCGAGGCCCAGCTGCACCAGGTCTCCAACTACTCTGCGGCCCCTGTTCTGCATACAAGATCTTGTCTGCAGTCACACAGCTTCCCTTAATGGAGAAGCAATGAAGTCAGTTCTAGCAAATTTAAAAATTTAAATAATTATCATGCCAGAACTGACTTTGCATTCAGAAAGATATATGTGACTTCCCTGAATGCCTTAGATTTTATAATTTTTTAAAATATGGATCTATTCATCCAGGTCCTGTCTGCCCGAAAACATGCTGACAGATGCAGGCAAAGCAGTGTTTCTCAACCTAGATTAACGTAAAGATCTATTTCAAAAGAAAAACATTTCTCTCAAACCCTGAAACTGTGTTCACTTAGATTTCCTCAGTTTGAAACTTAAGAAATTAAAGTCTTAATCTGTGGAACTGTTTTCTAATTGCCAAATAATTGCTGTAAGAATTTTAGCAATATATTTAAAACTTGTTTAAAAATGCTTTTAGGTTAACATCAAAATGAAAATTGAAAAATTCTCATAAACCTTGCAGACTCTGTTGGAGAAACATTTTATGAAAAACAATTATATTAAATGTATACTAGGGAATTTAGAAAATCCATACTGATATTTTTCTGTTTAAAGAATTGTGGTTTTGAATTTTTGACTATAGGATTATAAATGGTATGTGTAAAAAAGATCAAGTATGCTCATGAATTCAGTTACAAAAAAGAGGCCCAACCTTGCAAAGTCAAAAAGTCTTAAGACGTTTGCTGTGTCCACTCTCAGCATACTCTGTTTCCTCCTCTTTGTAAAGGGCACGCTGGGTTGACAGATCCCTGGCCCAGAAGTGCAATCTTTCCCATGTCCCAGCAAGTAAGATCGCTGACTATAGCCAAGAAGACAGTCCCCATAAAAATAAAAATGAGACAGGGCTCTGCTGCTCTTGAGTATTGCACACAGCTCGGAGACACACCATGTAGACATGCTCTACCAGTGACAGCTAGGAAAATATTTCAGCTTTATGAACATTTGTTATTATGAGGACAATGCGTGCAGTCTCACTTAGCATACGACCTCTTTCAGTTAGATTGCAGGTTTGTTGCAAAGTCAGTTTGGAACAGGCTTTCAGAGGTCTGCTGGTACACAGCCTGCCTGCAGGCCACAGTGTGGAAGATAAGGAATCTAGGTTAGGGTCACCGTCGGTTACTTTAATTTTCATCCCTACATAAAGGGCCATAACAAGTATGGAAAAGGTTAACAGTTACCTGTTCAAAAGAATGGAGTCCACTTTCTTTTCCTAACCTCACCATATCTTCCAAAATGGCTTTTTTCAGCTCCTGAATCAAACCATACAGGTAAAATTACAAGGCAAAATGACATTTCAAAATGGAGATAGAATCAATGAGTTTTGAGCAAAGTACAACTAGTAACCATACCAACACGTGCCCCCACTGTTCGAACCCCCAGCTGCAGCTGACACTCCCTGGCAGCAAGCCAATCACCACCTCTCATCTGGTAAATAAGTGCCGGCAAGGCCCAAGGAGTACCTGAGAGCAGGTTAAGGGACTATTCAGCCTTTTTAAAAAATCCGCCCTCTGGTCAGCCTGCTGAGTCCCAGGTGCCTTGTCACCCCCAGAGAAGCCCAAGGCCTGGTGGGACCTCTAGAGGTCACACTGCTAAGAAACAGACCATGTGACTGAAGGGCTGATGCTGAGTCAGGGCACAGAGATCCTCTTCCCTAGAATCGTGCATGTGCCAGGAGGTTTCTGGAAGGTGTGAGCAGCTAATGCTCTCAGCAGGGAGAACTGTGCTCCTTTTGCAATTCCATGACCATCTCTCTAAGCCCAGTAGACACAAAATCTACCTCCCATCAGGAGAGAACAGGGCCCTCAGAAGGCCTACGCTCACATCGGACACTGCTGTTAACCAGCTGTGTGGCTTTGGGCAAGCCCCCTCCCTGAACTCTCCTGCAAGCTGCAAAACAGGACTGGACAAGCTTTCTGTGATGTCTCCTGACTGGAAAATCCAAACATTTATCAAGTATTCTAAGAGGAATTAAGGTTCTTCTATAACAATAACAAAAGACAAACCTCTGATTTAGGACTCCCACCACTTATGAAATGAAGTTAGAAATTTCCCTACTGGCTCAAATTTCCCTTGGGCTACTGTTTTTATGTTCTCTCATTATGCAGTATCATAGAAGGTTCAGCAGGCTTTGAGGAAACAGCCCCCAGGTACAGACCTTATTTGCGCAGAGCTCTGCATACGTCCCTTCAATTCCTCTCTTCTGGGCCCAAGAGGGCATGACTTCTGCGTCAGGCACAACAATGCCCACCAAAAAGGCCTGTGATCCCACCAGAGGAAAACATAGTTATGACAAAAGTTTTTAAAGTGGTTATTTGTGGCCCAGCATTAAAACTTTTCTTGGTATTCTCAGACTCTACTCTTTCCTAAAAATATGTATCTGCTTATGAAACGTTTCCACTAACATATCACACATTCTTGACAGAAATATTTTTGAATGTTTCCAATATATTTCCCTAACTTTGTAAAAGATTGATTAATAAAAAAGTAAGCTTAAAGAAGATTAAAAATCAGTAAGGTTAGTCCTGTAAGTACCTTTGATTCTAATGACAAATTTAAATGAAACCATCTTTAGGATACTAATCAACCAACTCTACGATCCAAAACACATACATTTCTAAGGATTTCCAGACCATTTTGAAATTGATTCATTAATATGGTCCTCATTCATTAAGAACACAATTTTAATTTTTAAAGTATTTTCTTTAATATTGTACATTATAATCAGTATAATTACTTGCAATATTGCACCTATTTATCTGTAAAGTTCATTTACATATTTTAAAACCAAAACAGCAGAAACCCTGAATCTTGCTTCACCCTATTACCTCAAAATTCCTCTTGGAAGTAGATGAAGCATAAGTGAAAAGTAGTAGGAATGTACATTACTACTACTTTAAGCAACTTATTTACCTAACTGCAAGTTTATCAAACTATAAACAATTAAGATTTCTTCCTTTGAAAGGCATTTTCTCTCCTGATCTTATATGCCAGATAATACCAGTGTCTGACTGGAAATGAACGGTCATCACTTTGCATCAAATACCAGATACTTAGGAAAGCATTCCCCAAATTCCCATCAGGCCTGGCAGGTGTGGGAGGGCTGAAGCCTAGGGACTCACCTTTAAGCTGTCTCCATGGACATAGACTTGGGCAACAGGCTCGCTCCGGATGTAGATGTTCTCAATCATCTCGGGCGCAACATATTCTCCCTGAGCAAGTTTAAATATATGCTTCTTCCGATCAATAATTTTAAGAGTACCAGCCTGTGGAGTTGGACAAACAGCTTAAAAAGATGGCATTCCCAAGCTTGAGCCCCTCACTTATTCGTGCCATGGCCCCTCAACCCCCGCCCTGTCCCACCCTGCACGCCCCACTGGATCTGCTCGTGCACCCGATGTCTCTGCCCTCATGAAGTCACCACATGGTGAGAAGGACGGTGTGCACACAAGTGGATGGCTCTCAAGCTCTGCTGGGCCCCGAGCGCCCACTGTCCCTTCCCCTCAGCATGTCCCCCATCCCCCCTCCCACCCCTGCCAGCCAGGTGCCCAGCAACAGGTGTCCTCCTCAGAAGACTCCCACCTTCCCATCAGGGCGCCTCTCACCCAGGCCCTTGCTCCAGCTGTCCCTTTTCTCATCAACATCTTCAGATCTTCAGATTCGCCCCCGTGAACCACGCTTAGGCCACCACTCCCAAAGGGTGGACTCTCCATCCATTGGCAAACAGATGGCAGGAGGGGCCCTCTCTCTCCAAGACTTCTGCGGCAGGTAGGCCACCCCTGGGCTGTGAGTGCTTGAGCCCCTGGCTTCCGGGACCCCCACCCACTTCCCTGACTCCCTTACATCTCTTTGAATTTCCAAGGTGGAATAGGTTGGTCTCTCTCCTTTGGCTCAACCCTTGAATGCTGCCATTTCCTCACTTCCACTGACAATGTCCCTGGAGGTGACTACCATTTATCTCCTGAGTGGCCCCTCGTGCATCTGTCTGAGCTTCCTGCCAGAGCTCTTCACTGAGTTCTAGACTCAGAACCTCACTATCCTCAGAAGACTGAAAAAAAAAAAAACAAAAAAATCCCAGGCAGCCTGCCCTATGCAGCATGCCCTAAAGGATGACCCTCCTCCTCCTCCTCAAGCCTGTCCCACTCCCCAAGCCCCAAACCTAGAGATGGCCTTGCCACTGCACCCTCCTGGGACTCCCAGCGGTCAGGCTCACCCGTCCTCACGCATAAATCCTTCTCACAGTCGACTCTTCCTCCCATCAAAACCACTTCCTTATCTAACGTGAGCACACACTCTGGCCCTGCTCTATCTGTTCAATGATCAGAACCACAGTAATCTCACCAGAAGAGAAAAACAAGCAGGCCTTTTTTCGCTCAAAATCCAGCCTGGACATCAAGCACTTTCACTACACTGGCTTCTTTGGTCCTCATGGCACCCCATGAGTTGGGTGTCATCACCTCCATTTCACAGATGGTGAAGGTGAGAATTAGAGAGGTCACTCAACTCCTCCAAAGCCATGCAGACAGGAGGTGAGAGAACCAGGACTTACATCAGGTCTTTCTGGATCAGAAACTTAAGAATTTTTCCTTGACCTATCTAACACCATTCCAATATAATAATCATTTAAAAAATTGACTCCCACAGATTGCCTGCCTACTGTATTGGGCTGTGAGTTCAAGTATGAATCAACTTACTTGCTTCTCACAACACCCTGCAAGGTGGGTGGCTTCATCTGAGTTACTGGGCATTAGTGGCAGATGCAGTTTTGTGGGGCTTCAGGTTTTTCCCCAATTTTGAGGATTCCCCCCTCATAATATAAAATGAAGTACAGAGCCTTGAAAGGGGCCTATACAAGCAAGGGCTGAAGCCTGGGCTTCGTTAGCTGACGGGACAATCCACCCTCTGCCAGTGTCCCAAGGCCCTGCTTGCTTCTCCAGCCTCTCTCTTCCACTGCGGGCCCTTGGCGAAGTGCTTGCCTCACCCCCTAGTTTTCTTCAGCTTAGCACAGCTACTACTCCTGCCCTGACTGTCCTTGCTCTCCCCTCTCTTGGAACAGGACTTACATCCTGGGACTCAGAGCCAGTGGGCGCCTGTTCTTCTCTGCTCCTCCCCCAGGTGAGCATGGCCGTCCTCTCAGGCCCATCACACTGGGTTGGGTAGTATCTAAAGATGCGTCTCTTCCCTGAGCAGAGCCCCTGGTTCTGGGTACATGGTGGGGACACATGCATGTCTGCTGCAGGAGTGACGGTACCTCCCAGTGAAGTGCACAGTTCCAAGCAGGGGCAAATCAGCTCACCAGCCCCTGGAGGGCTTAATGTCACTACCCTGCCTGATAAACTCGACATCTCAGAGCATCCACCCAAAGCCTTAGCCAATTTCCCAGAAACACAGGAATGGTTTCCTGGGGTGGGCTGCAGCAGGTGGCGGGGGGGGCTCTTAGTTTCAGGGATGAGCCTTTTTGTGGTCACAGCTTTCACCTAAGCATATTCTCTGTGCCAGGTGGTGTGTTAAGGGCTTTACAGCTACGCTGTAATCTCATGTGTTCTTTCCAACATGACCACAGAGGTGAGCAATGTTACTACCCCCATTTTACAAAGGACAGAATGAATCACCATAACTGGTTTCAACTAAAAGTTGGGGGCCACAGCTGAAGAATGCCGTGTAACTTACTTTCTTATTCTACAGGTGAGTTAATACGAAGCCCCAGGGAGGGATAAAGCTTTGTTCAAGGTCACCGGAGTAGCTGCTAGCAGAGACCAAAGAACCCTAGAATCCCTGTGCCCAGCTCCAAGTTTTTCACATCACTCAGTGTCACCTCTTAGCCGGAGGCCAGTCCCAGGCCCTGCCTTTCTCAGATCTTCTAGAGCTATGAACCCCTTGTTCCATGTATAATACTTTATCCATCAGATTTCAGAGCACTGTCAGACTTCTAGGAAGCCACTTAAGGGTAGGCAGTGGGTCTCAAAACTCCAGTTCTACGCTCTCCAAAGATCCCTGTCACCTTCATCAGGAGGATGGAGAAAGAAGCTTTTGGGGCAAGGTAAGGAAGAACCTCCCGATTCCCTGAGGTTTTCTGGAATGACTGATTGTCAGGGTGGACGTGAAGACTCCTGCCTTGGGAGTGAACCAGATGACACACACTCCCACCACCAAGCTGTGTGGAAGCCCATGGTTCCAACGTACGCACCGGCAGCCATTTCCCGATGTCTCCAGTGTGAAGCCAGCCGTCGGCATCCAGGGCTTCCTTTGTCCTCTCTGGGTCTTTCAAGTAACCTTTGAACACATTTGGTCCTCTCACACATATCTGTAGGGACAAACACCTGGTTTCTCTCAGGATGCAGCATAAGGAACCCTGATAGGAGGCTGTCGTGACGCACGTGTAGAAAAATGTACACTATCCCTCAGGGAATCCACTGTGGAGACTACAGTGGTGGAAAAAGAAGGCAGGAATGGCCACCAGCATTCACTCAAGCAGTGACCGCTCTGTTCTGGCCACCCCAGGCCTGGCTCGGCCATCCCCTCTTCCTCAGGAACCCAATTGCCTTCGGTATGTGCTGCTCTGCAATACTGGATGGCGTCTCCCCGGAGACAGAAGGCTGGCTGATTCTGCCAGAGATGCCTGATGCCCCGCTTCATGACCAGGCACTCAGCATTCCCATCCACTGCCATGGGACCAGCAAGTGTGGGCGAGCTCGGTCTACCCCATCTGGCCTACCTCCAAATGGTCACGTTTCTGTTTTGGACAGATACACAGCAGCAGGCCATGCCAATTAAGAAAAAAAGAAAAGGATTCTTTAAAAAAGTTTAACAATCCCAAATCTTACTTTAGATCAACCCAGTCTCATCCTTGTTACTTCATAAACAGGAGAGGAAATGCTCGATTTTGTTGGGCTTAATCAGGAATATGAAATGACTTTACACATGGGGTGAAAGGAAAATAATTCCATTTTTTTTTGTTTTTACTCCCTACATAATAAAGCATCCACAGACATGAATGGCTAAACACTCAAGTTTACCTCTCCTTCTCCGTTGCTGGTCCAGTAGTTCAGTTCCTCGACATCAACGAGCTTGATATGATTGCAGGGCAGAGGTGCCCCTACGTGTCCTAGAACACCAGAACAGAGAGGGCATTTGTCAGCATTCATTTCAATTTCAGCACTGAAGATGCTCCATGCCATGTAAAACCCCTCAAATGGTCAAAGTGGAGAACTGTGGATGGAAAGGAATACACCTTTAGACGGGCGTTTGTCACAAGCAGGCACTGATGATAAAGTTTTGGAACAGGGAGCAGCCAACCCCTGCGGGGCCTTTGTTCTACATTCATCCAGCTGGACAGACTCACAGGGCCCAGATCTGTAGGGAGGCTCATACCCACACCAACCACACAGTCAGGATTTTTTATATTAAGACATTTCCCCATTATTAGATCATATCTTTCAGTTTCGTTTCAGTTCAGTTCAGTCACTTAATCATATCCAGCTCTTTGCAACCCCTGGACTGCAGCACGCCAGGCTTCTCCGTCCATCACCAACGCCTGGAGCTTACTCAAACTCATGTCCATCAAGTTGGTGATGCCATCCAACCATCTCACCCTCTGTCGTCCCCTTCTCCTCCCACCTTCAATCTTTCCCAGCATCAGGGCCTTTTCCAATGGGTCAGTTCTTCGCATCAGGAAGCCAAAGTATTGGAGTTTCAGCTTCAGCATCAGTCATTCCAATGAATATTCAGGACTGATTTTCTTGAAGATTGACTGGTTTGATTTCCTTGCAGTCCAAGGGACTCTCAAGAGTCTTTTCCAACACCACAATTCAAAAGCATCAATTCTTCAGTGCTCAGCTTTCTTTATAGTCCAACTCTCACATCCGTATGTGACTACTTGAAAAACCATAGCTTTGACTAGACGGCAAAGTAATGTCTCTGCTTTTTAATATGCTGTCTAGGTTGGTCATAACTTTTCTTCCAAGGAGCAAGAATCTTTTAATTCCATGGTGTCAGTCACCATTTGCAGTGATTTTGGAGCCTCCCAAAATAAAGTCTCTCACTGTTTCCATTGTTTCCCCATCTATTTGCCATGAAGTGATGTGACGGGATGCCATGATCTTAAGTTTTCTGAATGTTGAGTTTTAAGCCAGCTTTATCACTCCTCTTTCACTTTCCTCAAGAAGCTCTTCATTTCGTCTTCACTTTCTGCCATAAGGGTGGTGTCATCTGCATATCTGAGGTCACTGATATTTCTCCCGGCAATCCTGATTCCAGCTTGTGGTTCATCCAGCCTGGCATTTCGCATGATGTATTCTGCATATAAGTTAAACAAGCAGGGTGACAACATACAGCCTTGATGTACTCCTTTCTCAGTTTGGAACCAGTCGGTTCCATGTCCAGTTCTGTTGCTTCTTGACCTGCATACAGATTTCTCAGGAGGCAGGTAAGGTGGTCTGGTATTCCCATCTCTTTAAGAATTTTCCAGTTTGTTGAGATCCACACAGTCAAAGGCTTTAGCGTAGTCAGTGAAGCAGAAGTAGATGTTTTTCTGGAACTCTCTTGCTTTTTCTATGATCCAGCGGATGTTGGCAATTTGTCTCTGGTTCCTGCTCCTTTTCTAAATCCAGCTTGAACACCTAGAAGTTCTCGGTTCATATACTGTTGGAAGTCTATCTTGGAGAATTTTGAGCATTGCTTTGGTAGCGTGTGAAATGAGTGCAGTTGTGCTGCATGTTGAACATTCTTTGGCATTGCCCTTCTTTGGGACTGGAATGATAACTGACCTTTCCCAGTCCTGTGGCCGCTGCTGAGTTTTCCAAATTTGCTGGCATATTGAGTGAAGCACTTTCACAGCATAATCTTTAAGATTTGGAATAGCTCAACTGGAATTCCATCACCTCCACTAGCTTTGTTCTTTTGGTTTGAGGATCATAAAATAGTCATTATTGCTTTTCTCCCAGTCACAAGACTGTTGATTAATGTGCGTAATAATCATCTACAATTCTCTCTCCCCCACCACCCCAAATAAGGCTTTACATTTTCTTGGTCTTCTATATTCCAATCACAAAACTACATCTAAGCTGTGTTCTAATAACTGGTTGTTACAAGGTTTAACTGGCAAAGTGGAGGATGGTTATGCAGGTGCTGGCCAAGGTCCTGAAATAAAGTGAGCCGTGAAAACAAAAAGGAGGTTCTGACACTTTCTCTTTTAAATGAGAGACTGTCAAATCTTTTACAGTATTGTACAAAGACAGCTATCCTCTCATATTCGATAAATTTTCATGTTTTTATGGTAAGGATGCCTAAAAGAAAGGTAAAACCTCCAAACCTTCACATGTGATAATGCGGAGGATATCATTAAGAGGGAAGAAAGTATCCAAAAGGGAGGGTACATATGTAAGCGATCAGTATATAATATGGCATAACAAGAAAAAAGTTAATGAGCCAGGATCTCAGAATACAGTCCTCGTAGTAAATCTGCCAGTGGTAGGAAGACCAAAAATGTTGCATACAAGATATACTTTATTCAGCGGGAGTTTAAGGAGATAAAACTCAGAAGAAAAAAAAAAATCCTTCCCATTTGGCTCACTTGGCCAAATGTGATTTCAATTTAGAATCCACCTATCATGTTTCTGCTGACTACCTCAAGGTGCTCAGAAAATAGTTGCATTACTAAGCATGTTTCTTTCCTACGCACATCATTCCAAGTTTTCTAGTTATAGTTGAGCAAACCTAAGCATGAAGGGTAGCCCTAGTCTCACAGAGGAAGCTGGTATCTGGAAGGAGTCTTTTGACAAATGTTTTTCAGATTCTTCCAGCATTTAGTCTAAATTTGGTGATGGCCAATACATGGGCTACCTACTGCTTCCTCCTTGTCCTGAAAATAACTCTCTTCAGAACGAGGGTGTGGGCAGTAGTTGCTCCTCTCTGAGGCTGCCACTGCCTTTTAGATGTTGCAGTCACAGGAGACCACAGTTCCAAGGAGCTTCTGAAATGGCCCTTCAAGAAATAGCACATCGGCTGCTATAAACCTGCTCCTTCCCTTTAGGTCATATCCAATCTCAGCCTGCTTCCTTCATTCTAAAATGACTACAGGCTACACTGTGATATTTAGAAACTATAAAATCCAGTATATTGATATTATAGGTATTTTTCTATCTGGAGCTGTATTTTATGATCTGTTACTTTTCTTTTAAAACTTGACTTCTAGTTATCTATGAAAGAAATAGGAAAATACAAAAAAACAGGAAGTACAAAAAATATGTAACAAAAAAACCAGATCCATAATACCACAACACAGACAAAACCACCATCCATGTTTTTCTTCTATTTCCTAACTGCCCTTGTAAATATAGCTCTCCAAGAGGAAGTTTTCGAGCTTGCTGTTCTAACTCATTCCCACATCTCCAGCCCATCCTACCTGAGGTCCAGTCCCCAGGTGTGGTGAAGGTACATCCCGCTGTGCACTCAGTTTGGCCGTAACCTTCATAAACCTTCAAGCAAAACACAAAAAACTGCCCTGTAGATGTGCACCCTCCTGCATGTAACTGGCTGCCCTTTTCAGTCAGCTAACCTCCCACTGAGCATTTGGCTGCTCCTTGCTGGGCACAGTGCCCTGGAACCAGGTAACTCCAGGAGAAACTGGACACAGGTAACAGGCATGGCTGCCCTGCTTGAAGAAATGCTATTTTTACCAGAGACACGTAGTATATATGGTTATGTGGTTTGGGGTAAAGACTTCTATTTTCAACCGATGACTTTATTTTCAGTTTGAATAATACATAGTAAAGACAAACATTTTGAAATCCATTAGAGGTTTTCTTTTGTCTCTGTAAGATATTCCCCTTCAGAGCCCCACGTGCTGGCATGACTAGACCATGAAGGAGAGCTGCCTTTAGGAGAGGTCAGCTCATGTTGCTATAAAACAGGAGGGTCAATGTAAGAAGCCCATGGCTTATTTTTTCCTTCCTGTTTTTTTGGCGGCGGGGGAAGGCTTGTAGGATCTTAGTTCCCTGACCAGGGATCGAAACCAGGGCCCCAGCAGTGAAAGCACTGAGTCCTAAACACAGGGCTGCCAAGGAAGTCTCAAGAAGCCCATGGCTTCTAAAGCGTTAACATTTTAAGCATGCACATTTATGAAATAGATGTGCCTACTTTACTGAAAACCCACCAGTCACAACTATGTTACTATATAGTCTGCATACGTAGGAACTTAATAAACATTAATTGAATGGATAAATATAGGAATGAATTTTTGTAGCAATGACAAAATCTACCCAATCAAATAAAAGCACACAAATGAACTTCCATCCCCCTCCCCCGTGCTCCTTCTCTGGGCTGGGGGATAGTCTGCAGGCTGGAGAACGCAGAGATGCCGGTACAGGTGTGGGACAGACTCTCCAGCACACTGATGATCCATGTGGTTTTTCTCCCAGAGTGGATACACGCCTAGGCTTTCTACAATGTCACAAGGCTATCTTGGCTTTCAGTGATCCTTAGGCTTTTTACATCTTCAGAGCAGGGAGCTTTTACCCGACAAAAGTCTTGCCCCTAGGATATTTCTCTATACGGTAGAGGGTACAATGGGTTCCTGGCCCTGTCCTAATGTACACCCCACTGCCCCCAGGGAAGGCCACATAAAGGCAATACCTGGCAGCCCAGAGCTGCCCGGAGGAATCCCAGGACTGTCGGTGATGCGGGGGCTGCTCCGGTAACAATCATCCTCACGCACCCACCAAGACTGGCCTGTGAGGAGAGAGAAAAGCATGCCAGAGTCTGTGCTGCCACAGGTGACATGCAGCTTACCTGGGTCTCACTTAACAAAACACACCACAGTTGCACCCTAACCTGGACCCTGAGGTTGGGATCAGAGAGGCAGCCTGAGGTTGGACAACCCAAGAGCTGAGGTGAGGGAGGCCCTTCTCCTTCCAAATGAATCAATCCAGACAGCTTTGCAACCCAAGCCACAGCATGGCTGGCTAACTCTTTTATGTATTTTGAGACATGAGCCGTTAATCTGTGCGGCATTCTGTAATTTTGGTTCTCCCTGTCTTAAAACAGGGAACACGGCTGTTCCCTCACTCTCTCATTGTCTGCAAGCATGCAAAACAATTACTTAGGGCAATTTCTTCCTACTTGCACCTTAATGGCATGGCCTTTTTTTCATTTCTAAATCAATGCCATGAGCTCTTCACCTATGCACGGCAGAGGACAATGAATTTTTTAAGCACTTTGTCTCTGTAAGTTGAGCCAAGAGACTTTAAATATTAATTTTCATAGCTAAAAATAGAGTAGTAAGGAAACATGAGTAATGCTCACTCCTCTAATTAACTACAAATTCTTTGTGTGATGCAGAACTTTACAACTGTAGTGGGGATACAGGAATGAGTGGTTCATATATGGCTTGGTTTGGGAGAAGTTGAAGGGATGGGAAACAGGGAGGGAAAGGAAGATTCTTGGTCATCAGGCTAGAGCCCCGTGCGGCTTGGAAAGGCACCGCAGCCAAGGTTACAGGGAGGGGGCAAGAGAATTCTCAGGTCCCAGGAGATCCCTGGTGAACCCGGGCATCTCATGGGCAAAGTTGTCCTGCTGCCTACAGAGGTCAAGGAACTCACTTTCCAGGAGTCCAAGAATTCTTGCTGGTTGCCTCAGGCAAATATCACACATCTCCAAAGAACAAAACTGAGTCCTTTAAAATTTCAATGGTAGCATAAGCTTTGATTTCATTGGCAAATAAGTTACTGTTTTATAAGATTACATGCCATGCCACTGGGATGGACCTTCTCCAGTTCTGCTATAAGGTCACTGGATACCAGGGTGCCACTCCATCATCACTTGTTCATTTTCTCACCTGAACCTTATTAAAGAAGAGTTCATCCCAGATACTATCATTCCTGATGATTCCACTCCGGACCTCGGCCTGCTTACGCTTTGCTGCAAATTCCAGGAGCCAGCGCTTTAATGGGGTGTCTGCCTGGCTGAAGATCTGAGGAACAGAAGTTGTGAACAGCTGTAAGGACTACATACCCCACCTTGAGACATACTCCCAGGAAGAAAGCTCAGACTGGTCAGCAGAGAAGCCACACTATTTTTGCCCTTGCAAGTGAAAGTATTAATCACTCAGTCATCTCCGACTCTTTGTGACCCTGTGGACTGTAGCCCACCAGGCTCCTCTGTCCATGGAATTCTCCAGGCAAGAATACTGGAGTGGGCTGCCATTCCCTTCTCCAGGGGATCTTCACAACCCAGGGATTGAAAGGAGGTCTCCTACATTGCAGGCAGACACTTTACCAACTGAGCCACAAGGGAAGCAGGAGCTCACTAAATGTGTGACATCCAGTTAGAGGTTAACACTACCAAGGCCCAGGCACACAGCTGAGAAAGCTTCCTTCCCCTCAAAATCTCCCAACCACGGTTTTGGAGAACAGGAAGAAAACAGGAGAAGGAGGGGTGAGAGTCAGGAAATAGAAGAGGAGGCGACTTTCAGGACCTGGGGCTGGAGGTGTAGAAAGTCTGCCTGGGGCTCCAGCCTCTGTCCGAACAAGCAAAGACTCCCCGCGAGGCTCACCTTGTCGTACATGCGGTTCAGCAGTCGGGGGACCACTGGGAAGATGGTGGGGCGCAGGGCCTTCATGTCATCTGAGAGGAGGCGGATGTCTCCCTGGAAGAAGCCAACGCGCCCTCCGTGGCAGTAGACGACAGACTAGAGGAAGAGGACAGGAAGGAAGGAGTCCGTCAGGGTGGTCACTCCTGGGAGCGGTCCAGAGCTGTCCAAAGCTCTGCCCCATATGGAGCATACTGGCCACAGGACACTGAAAAGAGCCACCTGAGGTGACATATCCCCCTCCACAGCTCCCCACCTCCCTGCTAAGTCCCACTCAGACATGAAGCGAAGCAGGAGACAGGGTGGAATCCTGAGCCTTTGAGGGATGCTAGAGCAGCCAGACTCACTGGTAACCGTCCATTCATGCTCACTCTCAAAGCCTGGACAGCGGCCTCTGTGGGGATTTGGTCCCTGAGCTGTACTACCTCATCAGTGTGTCTGCTCCAAGTCTCAGAGTGCCTGTGCACTTCCCCAGGGACACCTCGGCAACTCTGGAAGGGCATGCAGTGCCCACGAGTACTGGGGATGCTGCTGTTGTTGTTAGCTAAGGGAGGCCAAGGTGGAGCCTGGCTGGCTGCTAATGGGACTAGGAATATGCCAGGGGCTCCTTTCTTTCATACTCATAGCAATTATGTAAGGGAGACAGAATTCTTATCTGTTTTACAGATGAGGAATGCAAAAGGCCTCAGAGGTAAAGGGATTTGCCCAGAGTCACAAGTGGTAATTGCTGGCACTGGAATCCAGGTCTGAAAAGCTGGAAAGCACTCTCTAGTAGATCAGATCTCCCCCAAGGCCAAATGGGAGAGGCTTAGCAGATGCTTCTGCTGCACCCAGGAGCAGGGCAAAGGCTAACAGAGTTTTGCCAAAAGAACACACTGATCATAGTAAACACCCTCTTCCAACAACACAAGAGACAACTCTACACATGGATATCACCAGATGGTCAATATCGAAATCAGACAGATTATATTCCTTGCAGCCAAAGATGGAGAAGCTCTATACAATCAGCAAAAACAAGACTGGGTGCTGACTGCGGCTCAGATCATGAACTCCTTATTGCAAAATTCAGACTTAAATTGAAGAAAATAGGGAAAAGCACTAGACCATTCAGGTATGACCTAAATCAAATCCCTTACAATTATAAGGTAGAAGCAACAAATAGATTCAAGGGATTAGATCTGATAAACAAAGTGCCTGAAGAACTAGGGATGGAGGTTGGTGTACAGTAGGCAGTGATCAAGACCATCCCCAAAGAAAAGAAATGCAAAAAGGCAAAACAGTTGTATCCAGAGGCCTTACAAATAGCTGAGAAAAGAAGAGAAGCTAAAAGCAAAGGAGAAAAGGAAAGTTATACCCATTTGAATGCAGATTTCCAAAGAATAGCAAGGAGAACAAGAAAGCCTTCCTCTGAGATCAATGCAAAGAAATAGAGGAAAGCAATAGAATGGGAAAGATAGAGATCTCTTCAAGAAAATTAGAGATACCAAGGAAACATTCCATGCAAAGATGGGCACAATAAAGGACAGAAATGATATGGACCTAACAAAAGCAGAAGATATTAAGAAGAGGTGACAAGAATACACAGAACTATACAAAAAAGATCTTCATGACCCAGATAACCACGATTGTGTGATCACTCACCTAGAGTCAAACATCCTGGAATGCAAAGTCAAGTGGGCCTTAGGAAGCAACACTATGAACAAAACTAGTGGAGGTGATGGAATTCCAGTTGAGCTATTTCAAATCCTAAAAGACGATGCTGTTAAAAGTGCTGCGTTCAATACGCCAGCAAATTTGGAAAACTCAGCAGTGGCGACAGGCCTGGAAAAGGTCAGTTTTCATTCCAGTCCCAAAGAAGGGCAATGCCAAAGAATGTTTAAACTACCACACAATTGTATTCATCTCACAGGCTAGCAAAGTAATGCTCAAAATTTTCCAAGCCAGGCTTCAACAGTATGTGAACCGTGAACTTCCAGATGTTCAAGCTGGAAAGAAAAGGCAGAGGAACCAGAGATCAAATTGCCAACACCCAATGGATCATAGAAAAAGCGAGAATACCAGAAAAACATCTAGGTCTGCTTTACTGATTATGCCAAAACCTTTGACTGGGCAGATCACAACAAACTGTGGAAAATTCTTAAAGAGATGGAAGTACCAGACCACCTGACCTGCCTCCTGAGAAATCTGTATGCAGGTCCAGAAGCAACATTAGAACTGGACACGGAACAACAGGCTGGCTCCAAATTGGGAAAAGAGTACGTCAAGGCTGTATACTGTCACCTTGCTTATTTAACTTGTATGCAGAGTACATCTTGCAAAATCCCAGACTGGATGAAGCACAAACTGGAATCAAGATTGCCAGGAGAAATATCAGTAACCTCAGATATGCAGATGGCATCTCCCTTATAGCAGAAAGTGAAGACGAAATGAAGAGCTTCTTGAGGAAAGTGAAAGTAGAGTGACAAAGCTGGCTTAAAATTCAACATTCAGAAAACAAAACTAAGAACATGGCACCCAGTCCCATCACTTCATGGCAAATAGATGGGCAAGCAATGGAAACAGTGGCTGACTTTATTTTGGGGGGCTCCGAAATCACTGCAGATGATGACTACAGCCTTGAAATTAAAAGACGCTTGCTCCTTGGAAGAAAAGTTATGACCAACCTAGAGAGCATATTAAAAAGCAGAGACATCACTTTGCTAACAAAGGTCCATCTAGTCAAAGCCATGGTGTTTCCAGTAGTCATGTATGGATGTAAGAGTTGGACTATAAAGCTGAGCACCGAAGAATTGATGCCTTTGTACTGTGGTGTTGGAGAAGACTTGAGAGTCCCTGGGACTGCCAGGAGATCAAACCAGTCAAATTCAAGGAAATCAGTCCTCCTGAATATTCACTGGAATGACTGATGCTGAAGCTGAAACTTCAACACTTTGGCAGCTGACTCATTAGAGAAGACCCTGATGCTGGGAAAGATTGAAGGCAGGAGGAGAAGGGGACGGCAAGAGGATGAGATGGTTGGATGGCATCACTGACTCAATGGACATACGTTTGAGCAAGCTCTGAGAGTTCGTGATGGACAAGGAAGCCTGGCATGCTGCAGTCCACGGGGTCTCAAAAAGTCAGACATGACTAGCAACTGAACTGACTGACTGGGAGATACTGTATGCAAAGGCTGGTTCCTTGAGTGACACACACAGATGTTTCTCTGTCCCTACACCTCATGTGGATTCCTCCATTCTCTGTCCCCAGGAGGTCTGTACTAGTGCCCAATCACAGTGGCAGTGCCATCTACAGCCTGAGGGGCTGTGAGAGTTTGATTCCCCAACTTCACTGTCTTGTTTTCTCTTTTAGGAGTTTGTGAGTGATGGAAGTTATAAAATGTAGGTGTGTTGGCCATAAACGGAGCCAGACTGCACAGACGTTGAACAATAAAGCACTTCAGCAGAGAAGCAATGCTCTCTGAGCAGATGCCATCAGCTGGGACCTCTCTCAGACAAGTTGTGTCCACAATTGGGGCAGGCAGGTCCCAAGAGAGACAGGTCAAGGGGCCATGGTCCTCTGACCCCTTGTGGCACCTTCCAAAGACAGGCCACTTTAGTTCTATTTCACGCTGCCAATGACAAAGCGACACCCAGCGAGGGCTGCGGGTTCAGGGCACAGACTGTGCCTCCCTGAAGCCAGGGCCTTACCTGTACCATTCGCTCAAACATGTGTGCTAAAGGCAAATAGGAAATGTGTACATCCGCACAAGTGGGAGCCCACTGACTCTGTAAGAAAACAGAAGGAGCCCAGGCAAGGCCCGGTCAGTCAGGCAGGCGTCTTACCTGGATGACTCTCTCAAACATGTGAGCCAGAGGCAGGAAGGAGATGAGCACATCGTCCTGTCTCGGAAAGATCACTTTCTGCAGGTGCCGGGCATGGGAGACAGAAAGGAAAGAAACACTGACAGGAAGACAACGAGAGAGTCATAAAACAATAAAGAGAAAATGACCTGGAGGGGCAAAAAGGAAGAGGGGGAGGGCTGGGTGGGGGATGGGGGAGAAGAGACAGGAGAGATGATAGAGAGAGAAAAAGTGAAAAGGGGGAGGAGTGAGAGAAGACAGAAGGTGCAGAAAGAAAAGTGAGAGAACAGGCAGCGTAGGAAGCCGAGTGTTAGGTCGAAGCGCCAGTGGGTCTAGGTTATCTGCAGAAGCAAAGAGCCAGTTGAAGCACACGTAAACCAGCAGAGTCAGCTGCGCAGGGAAGTCTCCTCCGGGAGGGCCTGCACCTCACGCACAGTCTTCCTGCCAATAACTATACAAAGATCTATATACAATCTCGGCGCACCTCCCCCTCCCCACAGCTGCAGGGTCTGCCTCTGGCCCCACTTCACCAGCATCCCTGGGCCACCTGGGTAGGGATTCAGAGGGTCTCAGCCTGTCGGCACTTTCCAGTCCTTCTTGGAGAAAGGGGCCCAGAGAACCCTAGGTCTGTGCTTATGAGGGCTGGGGACAGGGGTGTGGAGGGTGGAGCCAGGCCTCACAAGCCATAGCCTGAGAACAGGGCCTCACAGGGGATGCCAGAGCGGGATCCCCCTCTCTGGGCCAGGTCTGACCTCAGGGACAGGAGCTGCCCTGGCCAAGGGGCTCTGTTCAGGGACAAGCTCTCCTGGGCTGACTTCCCTGCTCTCTGCCCTTTTTCAGAGGTCCTCAGTCTCCAGGGCTGGCTTTTGGACGAGTCTGGACAAGTCCTGGGAAACTTGCTCATGGCTCCTGGCCTGGGCTCAGCTACCAACAATCTCGCAGTTTCCTACCAAGATGTGTATTTGGGCATATGCTCCATAATGCCATCTTGAATAAATGTGGATAGCAGTTTTCTCTACAGTGGAGAAAAAGCTTAATTTATATGAAAAGGTATGTCCCTTCCTCCTTAAGGAAACTGTAGGACATTCAGATACTCACCACTGGTGGTACAAGGTCCTTCCTTCTTAGCTGGTTAAAAATGCTAACATGCTTTTGTCAGGCCAAGACATAAAGCTTTTTTGATTTTAGCTTTACTTTTTTTAGTACAGCCTTATAAGTTAGCAGTTGCCATTGTTTCTCAGACTCTAGTAGTCCTTAAACACAAAATGACTGAATTAACCCTGACTTGGAAAAACAAGTTACCAAGGATTACTTTTTAGATAAAGGTATACATTTTGAAGTTAAAAATGGAAAACAGTTTTCCATGTTTTTCCTTCCAGGATCTCAACGCTATTAGAAATCAACTGAATATTTACCAGATATGGGTCATTTCAGTGTTTGTGGTTCGAAGTATCTGTGAAAGTGGGATTGCTCTAACAAAAACAGAAACTCCTGCCTGGGAAAGGCAACCTAGATTATATCAGGGAAAAAAAAAAAAAGAAAGCACAAAAAAAGCCTCTGAGGCTCGAGGGTGACCCTGGGAGTAAACCTGTATTAGAGAGTCTACGTTATTCACCTCTGTCACTTTCAGAAAGCCTGAGAAATCAGCCACCACGTTCCCATGGGTGAGCATCGCACCTTTTGGGTTCCCTGAAAGGAGAGAGCAAGAAGGAAAATTAGTTGCAAGCTCAATGGCCACTCCTTGAGAAGAGCGCCCGAGTCATTGGTCCCAGACACCCAGCGCTGTCCATGCAAACCTCTGGCCTTCGTCCACAGCCACCATCAGAGTCCCAGGCAGATCAATGCTGCAAAGGGCCATCACTCTGCCGACACTTGAAGCTCACCCTGCTTGAGGCTCCCAGCTGCTTGATACCACAGAAGGCAAGTGACACAGCTGCACAGGTGGGGTGCCTCAAGGCCTGAGGGGCTGGCCTGTGCCCTCCCTTCCACCTTCCTCAGGGAGCACAGGCTCTTGGCCCCCAGTCTCCTTAGGCATATCCCCAGTAACCCATGCTGCTCTCTGGGCCTGAGCTGTACCAGTCTGCAGCTGCCAAATGTGCTGGCAGAGGACTTCCTCGCTGTATCTGACACCTGGAAAGGCCCCAGTCCAGGCCAGGCTGGAGGCCCAGACTGCTGGGAGAGCCCTCCCACCTTTTCACTGGCAGAGATGGGACATGGATGTTCTTGCTCTGTCCTGACACGACTTTCCATTGCTACACCTGAGGAAGCCCGGGGCTACTAGGATGGCTCAGAGGCCAGGTGAGGGGACAGAAGGAACAGCAGGCTGTGGAGGGAGGCCACTGGTTACCATGTCCCGTCAGGGTGGACACACACTGCTGGTACTCCCGGACAGACCTAACCAGGCGCGAATCCTGGCCTTGCCTCTCACTGCCAGCATAACACTGGTAGGTGTATGTTTCTCAATTTGCTAACCTGTAAAATGGGACTTTTCTAAGTTTTGAGGACCTAGCCAGGTACAAAAGATATTAAATTACAAGTTTCCACTGAGGCAGGATATACACGATCTGTTAAACTCCAAAAGTGAGGGGTCAGACTATGTGCAGAATTTACCCCCAAAATACCAAATAAACCAAAATGTTAACTTTGCAACCCTCACCCAGAAAAGAGGTAATAAAAGGGCTGAGTTGAGGTTAACAGAGTATTGCAATAAATGCCACTGAATTCTTCCCTTTAAAAAGGTTAATTTTATGCTATGTGAATTTCACTTCAATAAGAGAGGAGAGAGAGAGAATATGAATGAATGAGGCGGAATTTGTGAGGATTTCTTCAGAGAGCTATGTTGAGTCCTACAGCTCATCAAAAGGGAAGGAATGACGGATCTTCTCTCCCAACTCCAATCTGAAACCCAAGCTAACTCAGCCCCTAATGAGACTGTTTGAAAAGTACAATCATGATCCCTACAGCTCAGGGTTCCCAATAAGAAAGTGTAAAGAAGGCTGTGGCTGAAAATCAAATAATAAATTTCAGAAACCGAACACGGAGTCTACAGAACGAACATCAGGTGGTGGCGGGAATGGTGTCTTAAAAAGGAAACTTACCTGAAGGCCAGTACCCCCCACTCAAATCAGAGGGGGCAATAAAGTGTATACCAGGGACAGAAGCAGATGTGAAGTGGGGAGCGGACAACCAAAGGAAGGGCACTGCCTGCTTCAACAGACCTACTAGAAGTGTCCATGAAACAACAGACTGAATTGTAAACATCTGCCCAAAGCCATTCTCCCTCCCTACTTCCATCTGGTGGGAGAGGGCAGAAACCTTCATCAGCCAGCAGAGGAGGGGGAGGACCACCAGGTAGGAAGGCATGATCTCATACCTTCCCCACCCAGCCTGCAGCCAGCCCTGGCCTGGCTAGGGAAGTCTCAATGAAGTAGACACTTTCATAATTGGACCGATACTTGTAATTCATAATCAAGATCGAGTGACTTATAATGCCCATGGGACTCACCTGAGACGGACCAGAAAAGGCATGGATGCCTAAGTTTTGTCTGTCCAGGGGCAGACAAAGAGCTATCCACACCAAGCAATTGTAAAAGAATAGATGGAAACAAAAATAAAGCTGCTCTCATAATTATACTCTGTGAGGCTCACCCTATTGGTGACCTGTTTGTCAGAAACAAGTATCAATAATGGCATCACCTCTGTCTGACCAAGATGTGGTGTATTTTAACATGTGATGGGGCACCTATATCCATACTGCAAATCACAGAGGTGATTTTGGGGACATACATAGAAAGTTACAGGACTGAAAAAAAATTATTTTCTAATAGGTAGCAATTAAAGTACCCTCCTTTTGAAAATAACATCCATGCACTTTGTTTTACTTCTTCTCTTTCTTTCATCTCAGCATCTTTCCTCAAACCCAGGCCCTTATTAAGAAACTTCCCTGAATTGTCTCCTATGTACAAATCCCAGAAGAGTCCCTGGACCCACAAACTATTCTGAGAGTATCATCTAGAAAACTTTCACCTATGGATTCCCTAATTGTGGAATTTTTCTAAGGAACACCCCCAAAATACCAAGTATGAAATCAGAACTGTCACAAAATATGGTACTATGCTACACAGCTTTAGACCTGCTAGAGCGGGTAACTTGCTCACATCTAATATAACCTCAGTGGAGAGCTTGAGACTTTCAAGAGAAATTGGTCTTCACTGATGAAAAATGTCTAAAGTCCCCATTCAGTGCAGGCCAGAATACACACAATGGTAGCAGTTATTCAATTCTGCTTAGTTGGACATGCCCCTTTCCTCTTCAGCATGATGAGAAAAGCTTACAGCTTTAAGAAACAAATGTTTTCTTGTAGAGATAAATGAAATTTTACAAACTTCTAGTGAGTTGCAGGATTTTTAAATATTCCCAGAAATGCTCAAATCATTTCCTCAAGTCCTCACTAGATCTGGCCCCAGAGGATAAAGGGGAGGCAAACACTGACAACAAATCCTGGGAGAAGACTCCAAGGTCTGAGTTGGGAGGTGAGAGGTGAGCCTTTGAAAAGGCTCTGCTTGCTTCTCTGATTCACGACAAGGACACACCCCTGGTAGCCTTTGCTTTAAACAGGATATGGAAATGTTTCCAAGTTACTCACATGGAGGAACAAGCTAAGAATTCCCAGCTAGACCCACGTGCAGTCAAAGTTGCAAAATCATGTCTTCTGGTTCTCTCCTTTCCTGGTGCAACATCAGTGTCCAGGGGGCTTACCCAGGCCCTCACATCTCAGCAGAAAGAGACCTGTGGCCCATTTCCCACCTTGTACTTATAAACTAGCCATCCTTGCCCTTCATTTTCTCTCTAGCTGCTGAAGGAAGAAAACTCTCTGAGTTTCCGATTCTGCAAACAGCATTATGGCTTTAGCCAGTGCTTCTGGGCGGGCCACCCACAGCTGGTGAGCAGAAGGGCATTTCACTGGGTAAAGATCTGCCCTGGATGGATGTTGGTCCTGAGATGGAGCAGCTGTGGGGTGAAGCTGAGCTCAAGGTCTCTCCTCTACGAACGGATGGGAACGGCACAGGGAGCAGTGTTGCATCATCTGGCTGGGAGCTCCTCTGGCTCTTTTTTTCTGCTTTCACACAAAGGTGGGTTACGAAAGATACCAGTGACAGAAGTGCTTTAGAAGTTGTATAATGTAGATAAGAGTGTTCATCTTCCTGCTAAAAGGTTCCCAAATCTTTTGAAGAATTGAATCTTTCATCAACCCCATATCCACCGATTTTTTTAAACATCAGACTCGAGGACTAGCAGGAAAACAAATAGTAACTGTAACAGCAGGCAATTACTGAACATCAATGTGGGCACTGTGCTAGGCATTTCATATACGGTAGTTCCGTCATTTCTTGAAACAAGTCTATGCTATAGGTATAGATGTATGCATTTCCTGCCCAAGGAAACTGAGGCTTAACAGAGCTTAAGAAACTCCCCTAAACCTGCACAGCACAAGTGCCACAATGTAATCTTAGGCCTGTGGTCACACAAATCATGAATGGGATGGTGCAAAAATCATAAGCCAAGGTGAGCCTTTGCCCAGAGAGCCCACTCCTCAGCAGGCGCAGCTGTAGGGCCAATGGACACTGAATGCACTAGGCTAAATGGCAGGCTTCCCTGGGCATCCTCAGCTGGAACAGAGGGGATACTCCAGTTCCGAGGCCTCCACCTCCTCCTCAGCCTCCCAGCCCCGCTGCCACCACAAGGAACTACCTGGCATGCTGAGACCCTACCCTTTGACTCCAGACACACAATGCTCCCCAGCCTTCCCTCCCTCCCCAGCTGGACTCCAGGGCCCCTCACTGCAGCCACTCTCCCACCAAGTCCTTCAGGCCCCAGGCGTCCCCTGGAGGACCCCACTCAAGTATCCCTACCAAGTCAAGCCAGCTGCCCACCTTTTCCACTCTTCCCACAACGCAACCCCAGAGGCTCACAGTCTCCAGCTGAAAAGAGGTGTTCCTCACAGAAACTCACATGATGCCCCCTTAGACCCTGGTCCACTCACGATGCATCTCACCCTCAGGCAGGACCCAGACTCCTTCTCCATGGAGGAGGTCTCCCATCCTCCTGGCCTCCCAGAAGCCTTTCTTCCTCCTTTTGTCCCCCAGGTAGGTATCTCTCTACAGTACGCAGAAGCCTGCTCTCTCCCCCGACCCAAAGCAAAGCTTTGGGGGCTTTGCTTCACTGAGCGTCACCTCCCTTTCTGTCTCCAGTGGCACTCTCCCAACTGTTTAAAACACTTCCAGGTTTTAAACACTAAACTCTCTATTCCAGTATAACCACACATATGGTAACATGCCCCAATACATACATAGTTCAGTAGATTTTTTTCAAAGTGAAAAAAATTATCCAGGTACTAGCTATCTGGGTACAAGTTATCTAGCCAACTAGGGCCCAGGTCAAGAAACAGAATATCACCAGCTTTCCAAGGCAGCAGAATCCCAGAAAGCAACTGCAATCCTTGACGTCTGAAACCAGAGAATACTTTACTGTGCTTTGTCATTTAATATAAAAGAAATCATACAATATTTTGTGTCTTTTGTGACTTCCTATGTGTAGATATACCATTCTATGGCTGACAGGCGTTTTAAGTTGTTTCCAGATTTCAACTTCTCAAGTTGCGTTGCTAGGAACATTATGGAGCGTGCCTTTTGCTGACACAGCCACGGCTCTTGAAAGAACTGTCCACACTTGCTGAACTGCATCCTCCTCTCCCACCCATTCCTCAGTCCACCCCCGTCAGCTTCTGCTCCCAGCGCCGCCCCCACCACACGAGCACCAGCAGATGCTCTTGTGGCAGCATCCCGTGGGCACAGCTTAGCCACCCGACAATGCTGACGGCTCCTGTCCTCCTCTGGCCTCTAGGGCTGCTTCTGCACAGCTCTGATTTGGAACTCTGACCCCCGTCAGTCCTCTCCTGTCAGGGTTCCCCGCCCCTGCAAACAGACCCCTCTTTTCCCCAGTCGACTCTCCCTCGCAGAAACATTTTCTTTCTTGCTGCTGGTCCTCTCTACACATGCTGTTCCCTCGGCTGAGTATGTCCATCCCCCTCTTCTCCTCCAGCCACCAGTCCTCAAGACTCTGCTTAGACCCAGAGTCCTTTCTATCCTGCTGTGCTGACCTCTGGTGTGCTAGGGTGGCCTAGCACTCCACGCACCCTGGAATGCAGGCCCTCAAGGCAGAGCACTGCCTCAGGATGTGAGCCGTGAGCTCACGAGGGCAGGGCCGTGTCTTCTCCATCCCCGTGTCCTTGGCCTCTAACACCAGATCTGATGCAAAGTGGTAACTGAGCTGAATGAATGAATCCACATACATCAGAAAAGGACTGCTAAAAACCCACAGACTAACAAGGACCTGTTTTAAAAGACCATTGTATTTTCTTCTCTGGGAAGACAGCGTATATGAACCCATAAGGATATATCTGCACTATCATTCATGGGGCCCAAGTCCCCAGATTAGGCTACCTTATACCCACAGAGTATAAGGTTATACCCACAGAGTATAAAAGAGTATCTATTATTTGGGAAAGGCAGTTCAATTTCATCCAGCTAATACTTATTTTGAAATGAACAGCCAGCCACACGCTCACCCATTAGCCATCCCTGAGTACAGACAAACCCCAAGCTTTCACCTCCTCCAGGGCCTTCTTGGCCTGACTAATGCCTCCAAAGCACTGGCTTGTTCTGGGAATCTCCACAGATGTTTCCATCACACACCAAGAGAAACATCTTCCCAGAACGATTCCACTGGAATCACGGTTCAAATGTCAGGTTCAAATAGTGTTTTCCATCTTTCCTCACTGAAACAACAACGTGGCTCTTGACGAAGCCAAGGCCAGGACGCTTATCATGGAAGAGAAGCTGCCTCCTCAGCTGTGGTGTGCCGGACAAGAGGACAGCCCTCAGAGACACAGCACAGGCCCGGGCTGATGCCATAGAAATCCGAGTGTGTGGCCAGGTTGGGTGACACCAGGTAAGGGGCCTGCTCCCTCCCCTAGCTCCACTCTGGCACCTGCCACAACTCTGGAGTGGGAGCTTTGGGCACCAGATCACGACCTGTTTTCTAGGCTCCATGTACTCTGTTTCCTCCGTGTAGAGCTTGGACAGGATGGCTCAGCTTCCAGTTGCGATTCCATGGTCTGAGAAAGCCCTGGACAGCAGGCCTGTCCTCCACAGCTAGGCAACAGCACATTTCTGCATCATGAAGTTCTTTCCCAGAGACAAGGGGGCAGCAGTTGTGACTAAGTGACTCATTTTTGTGACTAAGTGACTTAGTCACATAGTTGTGACTAAGTGATTCTGTGCTTCGAAGCTTGAGGACACTCTTGAACAGCAAGGCTCCAAAGTTAAAGGCCAGAGAAGTGACCTGCTCCCAAACCCTGGGTGGAGGGACAGGTTATCAAAATTTCACACTGTGAAACTCTTTAATAAAAAGCAACAAAACCTGAAGGGCATTTTTTCAATTCTGGGTTGGCTCTGGATGTCAGCTCCTGGGGAGCAGAGGCTGTGTTATTTCTCTTCTGACAGGGTTTAGCAGTAAGGTGGAAATTCTCACATCCACTTGCGTGTGTGCATGCTATGTCATTTAAGTCACGTCTGACTCTTTGCGACCCTGTGGACTGTAGCCCACCAGGCTCCTCTGTCCAGGGGATTCTCCAGGCAAGAATACTGGAGTGGGCTGCCGTGCCCTCCTCCAGGGGATCTTCGCAACCCAGGGATCGAACCCAGGTCTCCTGCATTGCAGGCAGATACTTTACCACTGAGCCATCAGGGAAACCCCAAACCCACATGCTGCCGCTGCTGCTGCTAAGACGCTTCAGTCGTGTCCAACTCTGTGCGATCCCATAGATGGCAGCCCACCAGGCTCCCCCGTCCCTGGGATTCTCCAGGCAAGAACACTGGAGTGGGTTGCCATTTCCTTCTGCAATGCATGACAGTGAAAAGTGAAAGTGAAGTCGTGCCCAATTCCCAGTGACCCCATGGACTGCAGCCTACCAGGCTCCTCCGTCCATGGGATTTTCCAGGCAAGAGTACCAGAGTGGGTTGCCATTGCCTTCTCCACAAACCCACCAGAGTTAATGGCTAAACCCATTTTGATTCAGTAAAGTCATACTTATCATACTCTACCCACAAGGATAGTTCTGCCTAAGGGACTGGTCAAGGGTCTGCCAAATGCCTTAGAGGCTGCATCTGGAGAAGGCGTGGGGAGCCCTAGTTCTCTATCAGATGAGCCAGAGAGGCAGCAGTGAGAAGAGCGCTGGGCAGGGCTGGGAGAGAAGAGGGCACAAGCCTTTTGCATCCACTGGCTGTGGGCGCCCCCTTGGGCAGTCTCCACCCCGCCTGCCTCACAGTCTGTGCTGAGGTCCCAGGGGCACAGTGACAAGGTGGACAGGCCACTGAAGACTGCAAAAAGCCATGCCTGTGGAACTGGTCCTCAAGTGCATCCTGCCTCCTCCAGGAAGCCTTCTTTAGCTGTTCCCGCCCACATTGATGTCCATGCTCCTCTGCCAGCACCAGGCATGGAGTGCGTCATTTCCTCTTCCTGACACCTTTGCCCATAACACACCAGCCACAGATCATCTGCACTGCCCTCTAACACATCTTTCCCACCTCCCATTTGGCACCTTTGACTACCCAGGTGAGAAACTGGGAACAGTGGTGGCAGAGAGGTTAAGTGACGGTCCCGTGCCCCTCCAGCAAGCGGTGGAGATGGGGCTCAAAACCAGACTCTGCGACACCAAACTCCACACTCCTTCCCCAGTCCCTGACACAAAGGCCAAGCAGGGGCAGGAAGCAGAGGGGTGAGAGCCCTGCCTCAGAGTCATGCGTGACCCCACTGCCTAGACTGCCTCTGGTCCCCATTCTGGGAAGTTTGCAGCCCCCACCCTCGTCCTCCTAGTCCACACCATCCAGCCACCCAGTGCTGCCTCGTGTTGGCTGCTGGGAGCAGCAGGGAGAAGCCAGCGTCTGGAACCAGGCACAGGACAGACCGCCCTACAGAGGGCGCAAGGGAGCCCTCGGTCGCCCTGTCCAGGGTGTCAGGGAAGGAGCAGGTGGCCCTGGCTGGTGAGCTAGAAGCCTCACTTACCTGTTGTGCCGCTCGTGAAACACACGATGGAGAGGTCACTGGGTTTCGGGGGCTACAGTGGTGAGGAGAGGAGTGTTAAGAGACCCAGCCGGTGGGCCAGCCTGGACCCCTTCCCCCACCAGCCTCTCTGTGCACACCCTGCCCCACCTCATGTGTGTGCACGGTGTGAGGTGCAGGCATGTGCTGGCACACGTGTGTGGCCCTGCATGCTCTCATCGGAAAGGTGAGCAGGCATGTCCCCAGGAAAGAGGAAGAAAAGCCAAGGAAATCTAACCAGGCATGGACACAGATCTGTCTCACCCGCCTCACACTTGCTCCTGCCACCTCCCCCACATGTGCCTGAGCTGAATTCTAATGGGATTGCGCTGCAGTGGCCTCACACAGGCCTTGGTCAAAGATCTCACTTTTCTAGGCAATGTGACCCATCTCCTCCATTCTTCCCACTTTTCCCCCCAAACGTCTGGGTTTAGGCTTGGGAACAGAACATGGAGCCCAGGACTGAGCTGCCCACTCTGTCACTAAGACTGCTCTGCATCTGACCCTTGCCCTGTGCATGTAGTCCTGGGGTCACCAGGAGGAGCCCACCAGGACCACTTGCACGTAGAAGATGGCTTCCCAGAAGAGGTGACATGAGTTGAGATCGAAGGACAAGCCACATCTCTCCAGATGAAGTGAGAGTGGGCATTCTGGGGGAGGAAACCAGCCTGGGCACAGACAGAGGTGCAAGAGACAGGGCATGCTGCCAGGTCAGAAAGGAGTTCTCTAAGGCTGAGGGCAGGAGGTGGGGCCGGGGCGGGAGACGCCACAGTGTGCGGAGGTAGGAACACATCAGGGGCTACTGGGAAGGTAAGGGCCCCGGGAAGAGGGATGTGACCTGCTGCTGCCTGTGTGTAAGAAGGCTCACAGGGTGGTGAAGCGGGTGGGAAGAGCTGAGCTGCAGAGGGGGCTGGAGGTAAGAGGCCTGGTCAGAGACCCAAACGTCCCCACATGGCCCCTCCCAGAGAGTAGTGACCCTCACTGGTGACTCCAGCTCAGGCAGCATCACTGGGTGATGACACACAGAATAGTTGAGAGAGCAAAGATAAACAAAGACAGCAGATGCCACAAGGCGTCCACTTCCGGGTCTGTTGTTGCTCCTGTCCATCCCATCCTCTGGAGAGGTCACTACATTGAAAGGGAAAACACTAGGTCTCCCAAAGAGAAAGTTACTGGAGACCCAAGGGTTTGGCTGCCCTTTTTCCTCCCTCCCAAACATCTGACTCCTGTTCCAGGTCCCTCTCTGGACGTGCACTCACAGAAGTCCTCAGCACCCAAGGGGACATTTCCTCAGTTGCTGATTAACACAGGGGTGCTACTCTGGCCTCTCTATCAAGCCTTGTGCATGGTGAGGAAGGTCTGTAAGGACATGCCCTGGGCAACATTTTGCTCAATCAAGACCTGCTAGAAAATAAGCTTACCACAGGATCACGGTGATTCTGCTGGCCACAGTCCTGAAAGAGGAAAACATTGGTTTTAAATGCTCAAAAGTTCTAATCAAAAAAGATAAATAAATAAACACAGTCTGCCTTGCTCCTGCACCAAGCCCAGAGTCCAAGATTCCCAATCCAGGGAATACACAGATACACACCCACGCACTGGCCACCCACACATCACAGATAGGGGTCTGCAGCCCAAGGGGTGGCTAAGCACTGTATACATGCACAATGCGGAGATGGCCTGAGGGGTCCACGGTACATCAAGATGGAGCGGCTAGGTGGTCAGGGCTGGAGGGGCAGATTGCTGCCTCCAGCTTAGGTGTGGTCCCTAAAACCATGGCAGGGCATAGGCATTCAAGAGCACACAGGAGACAAAAGGAGAACTGGAAGGCCCACGGGTCTAGGGCACAGTGGCGGTCAGCTGCTACTGAGTAAGGCCTGAGGCCCTGGAGGATGCCCTGTGTCACTCCGGCAGGCCATAGGCTGCCACCAGCCCAACGTCTCTGGGGGAGGCCATGCGAAGGAAACCATCTCTGTTGGCTGCTGGTAGCCTGGGAGACATCCGCAAGAACCTCTTCAGGACTTTGGGGCTCCAGTTTACTACAGTCCTCTAGCTCAGACAGGCCAGCCGTTAGCAGGAAATGAGGAGACTGCAGAGGCTGTGGGAGTAGCTCTGGGGCAAGCTGGCACTACCATCCACCTACTGGTGCCTGCGTCATTAACTGTGCCAACCAGCTGAGCCCATATCAAAGAGGACGCCTGTGGGGACCAACTCAACTACCCACCACCACCCCTGTGAAGCCTCCCCTGTTTGAACTCTGGCACATGAAACATCCTGATGGCCTCAGACATCCATCCCAGGGTCATAAGATGGGCAGATAACCAGCAGCTGTGGCTCAGGGGCCAACTAGCTGTGGTCCAGGAAAGAGTCCAGAAGCAGACCCTCACCTCCACATCGTGCATGGACTCGATGACCACCCCGCACTCTCCCCCTCTGTCTTTCAGCGCCTCATCGAATGGATCCATGAGGATGATCAGCTTGAGCCCTGGCGTCTCCTTCCTCTCCACGTGCTCCAGGAGAACCACGGCCTTCTGAGGTTTATCCACGATCACAGTGCTGATGTCGGCTGTAGGGGTTGTCAGGGAGAGTCAGGCTGTGCGGGCACAGGCTGTGGCTGAGGGCAGCATGTGCCAGGTAGTAGAACCAGGGGCTGTGTTTGCCACAAGATAAACTTGTGTGCAAGTGAACACGTATGACAGGTCACATGGAACATGTGTCCAGAGGAAAACTGCCCGAAGCCTGCATGTAGCCAAGGGCAGGGGACCAGGAAATCTCTCGGAAGGAATGCTTGGAATCTACCCTCAAGAGATTCCCTGGGGTAGATTCCAAACATTCCTTTTCTCCAGGTTCAGCGACCATCATCCTTGGTCTAAGATACTGATCACACCCCCAGCACCTGCCTTAAGCTGAAGTGAACTCGGAGGGTTGGCAGCCTATGTAGGGAGCTGGCGCCGAAGCTCCTTCGTGGCAGCCCTACCGTGTGGAAGGAACCTTCAGGTAAAGTCCAACTGGGGACTCGGGAAGCCAATTCAAGGGCCGAAATGGAAGCGCCCAGCATTCTCGGAGAATGGCAGCGAAGTGTTTATTAGTGTCAGACAATCAGCATAAGCTGAAGGCTGGGAAGGGGAAGTGGGGCTGGCCACCAGGGGCAGGAATGGGCAGCTGGGCTCACCTGTGTTGATGATGTAGCGGACTGCCCCAGGGCCCAGGGTGTCATATAGAGGGACCACCACCATAGAGTATGTGTAACAGGCAAGCTCTGCGATGATCCACTGTGGAGAGAATCAGGGTGGGGGACGGGGGAAGCACAGAGCAGATAGCGGGGCTGCACTGCCCTTGGGCCCAGGCAACCAGGGTCCTTGCTTGGGGCCCTGTGAGGAGAGTGCTCTGTTCTGGCCCTATGCACGAGGCAAGGGAGCCATGCAGCTAATGGGCTGTGTCTGCTCACCCACAGCCTTCTAGTCCACACTTGCTCCATGGAATCATGGGACTCCAAATTACCCCAAGCCCACCTCCAGGGTTTGTATGGGCTTCTTCCCCAGGTCCTTCCTCTCCCATGGCTCAGGTAGTCACTGCTTATGCAGCTGGGTCGGGTGCGGATGGAGCTTGGCTGAAATGTCCACCCCCGATTAAGGGCAATGCCAAGGGAGTGAGAGATGGCATGGATGAAGGATCTCCATTTTTCCTCTTGTCCCAGACCCTTCAAACAGTGGGAGCTGGGATGTTCTATGGTACCCAATCCTGTATTTCACTGATGCTTCTAAAACCAGTTAAGGCTGATGCTCACCTCTGGTCGATTTTGTGCAAAAACGCCGATAAACTGATCTGTACATGGTTTACAATTGTGCTGGAGAAGTCCAGACCCTAGAAATTCAGCCCTGTCGGCCACCTGCACACAGACACAGAGCAGTGATGGGAAAGCAAGGGTTCTTCAGCAGGGAAGGGAGAGGCTCAGGCAGGATGTCTATGGTCTGAGGGAGCTCCCCAACTCCCTACCCAGGTGTGCTGGAAGTCTTGAAAGATTGCTGCCAGGAGTTTGACAGACAGGTCAGGCAAGGAAAAAGTAACTGAGACCCTCCAGGGTACCCCCCACCCACCCTCCCACCTCATTCCAAGTGCCAGGTCTGTGTGGGTAGACAGGGTGGGGGCTGTCTTCTGTTACTCACCTCCTGGTACGACAGCCACTGATAAGGCTGCTTGGGATTCCTGAAGCCAAGACAGGGTCCATCCCCTGCAGAGAGATAAGCAGACCTTGTGCCAGGGAGGGGGCTAGGGTGGCAGTGCCAGCTGCACCCGCTCAGTAGACACCTGGGTGAACCTCCGGCCCTGGGAGGCAGTCCGTGGGCCAAGTGAACTGCTCCCCACCTGCCTGTCTAAACCTGCTGAAGTGCAAGAATGCCTAAAGCACACAAGCATGGCATCTCCCCAGGGAGATCAGGGAGGCCCGGGAATGGGAAATGACACAGTGCCAGTTAGTTCCCACCACAACCTCTGTGATGCAGCCCCAGGAGGACACGGAGACCCGGGGGCCACTGGGGAGAGGTGGTGCTTTGTCCCTCTGTGACAACTCCCTTCACCCAGACATCCTGGAGGTCAGGTTCAGAACCATGCCAGCCAGTGGCCTGGTAGTTCAAGGCTCACCAGGGGCTGCCAATGGGAGACAGGGAGTATGTGCTAAGAGACAGCTTAAGGTTAGCGGCTCCAGGGCTGGACAAAAGCTGAGGTCAGCCGTTTGGCCGCGTTAGCAGTTACTTGTGTGCCTGGGTGGCAGGAGGGATAAGAATGGCTTCTCTCCTCTGACCCTGAGCATGACTCACCTGCCGTACCCCTGAAACCATGCTTACTCACTCCCACCCTTGCACCTGCTCAACCCCCGCCATGACCCTTCCATACCCCGATGGCCCCCCTCACCTGAGATCCTAAGCCCACGGCGGAACACCTCGTACATGGTCCTCGCGTCATCATAGTAGTGGGTGAGCAGCTGCGGGCTGTCCCCTATCACAGATCGCCGGGCCCCGCCACTGCCCTACGAGCCGAGCACAGAACAGAGAGGCTGCAGGAGGCAGGCGGGGGTGTCAGCAGAGGGCACCAGGCCATGCACAGTGTGGATGCACGGCTGGGCCACATGGCTGGGACTGGGACACGCTCTGTGCGCACTCACACACACGACCTACTCACCCCCGGGCTGTACACACACAACCTCTACACACATTCATGGACACGTGGCTTGTACACCCTGGGCCTGTCCACATCCACACTCAAACAGGCGGCTCACGCCCATGGGTCCAGTAGACTGGTCTCCTACACATGTACACACAGCACCCACACACCAGGTCAGCATACACTAACTGCCCATAATCTTTAGTTACTGCGCATACGCACCCATGGTTTACTCATACAATAGAGTGGTGGGTGCTGGCTGGAGGCAGGCATCAGGATCAGATACCCGCCAAGGTGTTGCTGCTATGCATGTAGGTTAAGAATCATGGCTGCCACCCATCATGCACATAACAGTGTGATTAGTCTGAGGACCCGCTGAAGATATTTTCCCAAGAAAAGAGGCCTGGAAGGCTGTGAAGGGAATAGCCCGGACCTTGGGTGAATCGAGTGGGAAGGCAGCAAACTCCAAGTGTGCTGGGGGCTGGGAAAGGAGCCGGGCTTCTCCCACCTCTTCCCCTTCCTCATGCCACCCCTCTCCTCATGCTCCCAAGCCCAGAACTCTCCAGAATCAGTGCTCCAATCACTCTTCTCTGAGCACTATTTGGGCTGTGCTGGGTTGGCCCACAGTCCGCTACCTCTTGGAACATCAAGTCTGAGGAACAGTGTGAGAGCCACATAGCAAACAGCCAGACTCTAAACCACAGGCGGCACTCAGCTGTTTCGCAGTGGACAGCTCTGTTTGGCCAGAGCCTCCTGAGCACCAGGCCCATGGAGGACCTGTGTGGGAATCTGGGGACCGATACAATCAGACCTGGTGAGCACTCAAGGGGGACAGAAACGATGAAGCGAGAGACTGTGTGCCAGGGACACACCTGCTCGCGTGGGCAGGTGTCTCAGAGCGTGGCTGCTGAGCTGGGTTTTAAAGGATACACAGGGGTTTACTGGGCGGAATGAGAAACAAGGACTGGCAGTCTCACCAGAGGCAACACCAAGCGCAAACACTTGGGGCAGGAGGGCACCTGGGGGCTGGAGGCAACTCATGCTGCTCCAAACAGTAAATGGAGGGGTCCAGAGAGGCAGCAGATCAAGGCGAGGAGCTTGAGCTTTAGGTGGAGGGCAAAGCGGGGCTGGGAAGGATTTTAAGCCAGGGTGAGAGACATGATCTGAATCGTTCCCTACAATGTAGCACACAGAGTGTGCTACCAGGCCCTCTATGATCTGGATCCCTCTTACCTCTCTCATCTCACCTCCTTCACTACAGTCGCTCTGGATTCCTGCACTCCTGGATGATGAGGCAAGGGAGGACACCACCCTCCCAGGAAGAGAGGGTGCCCATGCCCTATCCTCCCAGCCAGACCCACGAGGGACTTGCTCTCTGGCCCTCAACCTGACTGCATCCAGATCACTGTCACCTCTAGCCCAGAAGCCCCAGGTGCCTCCCCATACATGGCCCCTGCAAAGCCACAGCAAAAATGGCCTTGTCTCTCCTACTACTGAAAACCCCAAAAAAATCCAGGCTGTCCACTCGGAGAGTCCCTCTCCAGTTCATGGGGCTTTGTCCTTGCTGGCTTCTCCAGGTGAGTTAATTCATCTTAGTGCTTCCTCTGCATCACCTCACCAAATCCTTACCACAACTTTAGGAGGCAGGTTCTCTTTTTATTGCCCACTTGACACATGAGGAAACTGAAGCTCAGAGAGTTTATAAAAAAAAAAAAAAAAAAACCTGCCAAGGACCATAAGGCTAGTAAGAGGTATGACTGGGCTGCGAATCCAGAGTTGCTGGTCACCACAGGCAACTAAGTTATATACCCACAGCCCTTCTCCACCTCCCAGCCATACCATGTGAATCGCCACTTCCCAAAACCACCAGGTCGCTGCCATACGCCTGCACCTCTGCACACATTTCCAAAGCATTTTCTGGAAAAATGCTCTAAAGGTCCCACTCCTACCTCGGCCTGTACCCTCTCCCACCAGGCAAAACTCTGTCATGCTTATGATGGGTACCTATAAGATATACCGTCAAGAGCAAGAGCAAGGTGCTGCATGGTGTATGTGGTGTATTACCATTTTAAAACATGGGGAGATGTCTATACGTTTGCTTGTGGACAAGAGCTAACACAGTTCTCAGGTGAAGAGAACTGGGAGGCAAGGGGAAGAAGGTGGAAGCCTATCAGTCTGTCCTTTGGTTGCTTTTGAACTGTGTGAATACACTAACTATTCAAAATAACTAAAAGAAGATCCTCTGGAGGAGGGCCTGGCAACCCACTCCAGTATTCTTGCCTGGAGAATCCCATGGACAGAGAGGCCTGGAGGGCTACCGTCCATGGAGTCGCAATGAGCCAAATATGTCTGAGTGACTAACACCTTTACTTTCAAAGTTTTTTAAAAAGGCAAAATAAATTCCATAAATTAAGACACAAATCTTACAGGTCCTTCTACACTGAACCTGGAACCCTTTGTCCAGGCCGGGCCACCGTCCCTTCTTCCCTCAGTGGCTCTGCCTGAGAGTTGTGTGCTCTGGAAGGGCAGGGCCCTGTGGTCGGGCCCCTCTGGGTCCCAGCTCCAGACCAGGGTCGGGCACAGGGAGAATCTTGGAGGAAATTAACCCAGTACTCCCTTGAGAACATGCAACCATAAGCCAAGGCCCCCTCCCCAAGAAGCAGGCAAACCAGGGGCCTAGGGCAAGGGCCAAGGTCAGTCTCTGGCTGGGTTTCAGCTACTGGGAGAGGCAGAAGGAGCATCTGGTAGGAGAGCCTGTCCAGGGCCTCTTCAGAGCTTCCTGGCTGGCTGCCCAGGGAAGAAACCAAGATTCTCTGGGCCATCTGAGGTCAAATAAGCCACAAGTTTGGGTTCTACCTTCAAGACGCCTGCCCCTGTCCACTACTTCCCACAGCCCAGCTGCTCACATGCTGCTCACCTCCACCTCCTCTGACTGCATCAGGAGATTGCACGGTGGCTGTAAGGCCTTTGGTCGGTGAGTGAACCAGTAGGCGAGGATGGCGGCCAGCGCACCCATACTCACGAGGGTGGTGGCTGAGAGGCTGCGGAAAAACTGGCCCAAGTCACCCAGCTCGGGCAGCCGCAGCATCCTCAGGATCTCCTGAGTCTGCATCTTCTCCAGAAGCGAGAGGAAGAACTCTGCGGGGAATGAAGAGGCAGGTGAGGGAGGAGGCCTGGCAGGAGGCAAAGGAGGGGCAGTCTGGGGCCTCTCCTCCTACTTGAGTCAGAAGCCACACACTGATCCTGGCCGGGCCCTAAGCGAGGTGAGATGTGCAGTCTCCTGGAGTAGCTCAGTATATATTAGGAGCTGGACGCCAGGAAGGGTCCTTTCCGGTGACAGGCCAGAGAGCCCTTAGCAGCCATACCAGACAGCCGGACATCTGGCCCAGTTCTCCTGAGAAACATATGCTCAGGCCCTGGGCCATGCCTGACATGAGCTTCCATATCTCCCAGGGGTAGAGCGTGCTCTGACAGCTCTGGAGTTAATGGCTCCGGAGCCCCAGTGCCTGGGTGTCCTGCCTCTCCTGTGTGGTCACAGCATCTTGCTTATCCTTGCTCCCGCGGAGTGGACTGGATGGAGGGGCAGCAGATGTGCCTGGCACTGTGCCCAGGATGAGTGAGGGTGAAGGGATGCAGATGCCTTTCACTCTACCTCAAAGCTGCCAGCACCCGGCTCTCACCCTGAGGGACACAGAGAAGGCAAGGGGGCAGAGCCCAAAGACCAGCCCTGACAGATGTGAGGGTAGCAAACAAGAAGGCGAGGGTTCCAGGCATGACACACAGCAGAGTCCCCTCAGGCCCACATTCTGGCCCACCAGGGGGCTCTCCTTGAAGGGAAGTTATAGCCAAAGGCCTGCCAGGGGCAGAGGTGATGCTGGGGCCAACTTTCTGAGGAACGGCCGCGCTCCTGAGAGCAGCCAGGCTGAGGTGCGGACACAGCTCCAGCCCCGGACTGCTGACCACTACGCACTGCGGTTTCGCACCAGCACAGACCAAGAACCCACCGGTAGGAGGAAGAGGTGGCCCACCATTAACGACGGCCCTGTGCTGTGCTCCCTGGGATCCCATCTGCTAACGTTCAGAGGGGAAAAGGAGGCCACAGAGGGGAGCGAGAGTTAAGCTGGTGGGAAGGAAAAGGAGTGAAGGCTAAGAGAGAAGGGGTTCAGCAACGTGCTGGGTCCCCACTAGGGACCACAAGCATCCCTCGTGACATTGCATATGGTGGTCAGGGTGCCCTGATGGGATAAAGCATGCAGTCCAAGTGGACACTGTGTGCCTACCAGGGGCACATGGAGAATGCCTTACGGTGGCCAGTGGGGGCTTTTCTGTAATAAGCACTGGTGGTTTAATTTAGTCCAAAAAGGGAAGCCCCCAAGTGCTACCAGGTCCTCCTGTTAGCTGTATGACAGCTATGGGTCTGCCAGGTCAGTGAGGGCTGCATGGGCTCCGGGCTGCCATGCACTGGCCCTTCATCCCCATCTCTGGATGCATGACTGTTGTTTCCCTTCTTGGGTAAGAATGAGAAAGGCCAACAACAGCTACTCTACAGCCACAGGATATGAGCCAAATAGCAAATGCCTGACCCCTTGGAAAGGAGAGAGCTGCTGAAATTCCAATGAATGGCATCTGTGCTAAACTGTAACATCACCATACCAAAGATGAGGTCAATGGCGTGCAAAGTCACTGCAGAGGAAGTGGGCAAAGCTCTAGAGTTCAAGTCCCTTCTCCTTCACATGTAAACTACACTAGGTTGAACACACCCCACTTCTCTGGACCTCTCCTTACCCATCTTTAAAACGGGGACAGTATCACTCAGGTATCCTCATCCTGGGTGTGGTGTAGCTAAAGGCATGATGGGACTAACGAGATGGCTAGTGCTAAGCTTATCAGAACAAGGAGGCTGTTCAGCCCAGGCCGAAATAAACGCTGGACACAGCTGTCCGAAACCAGGTACGTGGACCCACAGGGGTTTATGCTCTACAGATGGCACGGCAGGCTGTGTGAGTCCAGGTTATACTCATCAAAAACCCACAGGGTCTGGGTGAGAGAAGCGAGCCCCCACCCAGCCAGAGCATCCTCACTGAGTCCCTGAGCCAGAAATCCAGTTTTACCAGCAGCCTGTTCTGAGTTGGATCAGTTTTGGGGGCCACCCCACAGGGATAAATGACTGCTGGCAAACTGGTGAAATTAAGGTTCTGCATCAGCAAAGCAGAGGACAGGCTATGGACCAAGGTAAATCCACCAAGGAAAATTGCTCTGGGGAGGACCCTGGGCAGGAGGCCAGTTGGCTTTCTTGGGAGATTTACTTCCTTAAGCTGCAAATAAGAGACTAAGTTACAGCCAGGCCCATCAGATAAAAAATGACTCACTACATAGTGGAAAATCTAGATATGCCCATCAGCTCCTTGGGTGAGCTCTGAGAACTGAATGACTTTCTATAGCAGACTCAACTGACTCCATAGGCTGGGAAGCCAAGGCTCAAGAAGTCCCTGCCCAGTCCTGGGGCTCAAACTATGCAGTCACAAAAGTTTCAGAGAAAACCCTGGAAGTATGCCTTACTACCTCCAATGTTCTTGCCTGGAGAATCCCATGGGCGGAGGGGCCTGGTGGGCCACAGTCTATGGGGTTGCCAAGAGTCAGACGTGACTAGGCAACTCACACACACACACACATGGCTTACTACCACCAGCCCCTGGCCCTTGGCAGTTCCTTGCAGGTCCCAGGCTGCGGCCAAACGTGGGGCTGTCACAGAGCACAGAAAAGAATGACTAAGCCATCCATCCACTTACCCATCTACCCACCCACTCACTCACCTAGCAGACCTTCATATGGCCCCACTCTGATCTAGTTCAGTGCTGGGCACAGGGCCAAGCCAGATGTGGGCCTGCCCGCAGTCTCATCAGGGAGATCCAAAAGGGAACAGGCAGTGCTGTGAGGGCAGTTTGGGCTGTGATCAGACACAGGGCACCAGAAAAGATGCCCAACTTAGGTACAGAGCGTTAGGGCAGACTTCCTGCAGGAAGGAGCACCGATGCCGAGACTGAAGGATAAAGAGGAAAGCGTGTCCCAAGCAGAGGGAAGCAAATGTGCAAAGGCTGGAGCTGAGGGAGACCATGGAGCACTTAGCAAACTAAATACTCTACCCAGGAAATGAAGTCTGGAGCCCATGAACTCTTTTTTTTTTTTTGCCTCTTTTTTTATTTATTTATTTATTTATTTTTTTATTTATTTATTTATTTATTATTGTTTTTGCCATACATTGTCATGATATCACCATGGGTTTACATATGCTTCCCCTCCGGGTCCCCCCTCCCTCCTCCCTCCCCCCCGGGAAATCTCGCTGCACCAGCCCCGAGCATCAATCCTGGGCTGGCGATTGATTAGACACATGACAATTAACATGCTTCAATGCCCTTCTCCCATCTCATCCCACCCTTACCCTCATCCGCAAAGTCCACAAGTCTATTCTATACATCTGCGTTCCTTTTGTTGTCTCCCATGTTGGGTTCTCATTACTGTCTTTCTAAATTCCATATATATGTGTTAATATACTGTATTGTTGTTTTTGCTTCTGGCTTACTTCACTCTGGATAATGGGGAGCCCATGAACTCTTGTACGAGGTTCAGGGCCACAGGGCTGAGGCTGGTTTCCTGGATGTGCAGAGCTTTCGGTCATCACCAAAGCACCATAGTGCCCGGGAGAGGGAAAAACAGAACCTGCCTAAACTCCCTGAGATGAAACTCCACACTGCACGGCTCGGTCCTCGTGACTCTTTATGAGGTTCCACCGAAGAAGTCACCTGCCATTCACAGGTACAGTAAGCGAGCAGAGGAGCCAGGGCCTGAGCCCCAGATGATTACAGCCTCTCAAACCATGGCCTTGTGATGCACTGCCACCCCAACTCTTGCCTGCACTGTACCACCCACACCCACAACTCATGCTCTCCTCTGCGACACTGCTAAACCCACAGAAAGGGTTTCCCAGGTGGCGCTGGCGGTGGAGAACCCACCTGCCGATGCAGGCAGACGTAAGAGATGCGGCTTCAATCCCTAGGTGGGGAAGATCCCCTGGAGGAGGGCATGGCAACCCACTCCAGTATTCTTGCCTGGAGAATCCCATGGACAGAAGAGCCTGGTAGGCTGAAGTCCAAGGAGTCACAAACAGTCGGACACAACTGAAGCGACTTAGCGTGCAAAGCCACAGAAAACCAGCTTCAGACCTGGTCAGAAGAGTCCAGGCCCAGGTCGGGGGGTGGGCAGGGGGCAGCACATGACCATCAGAGCCTGTAAGCAGGGAACAGGCCAGCCAGGCCAGCCACCTGCATTTCGCCATGCACACACTGTAAGCTGGCTCCCTCTTGGCCTCACATTACTAACTTGCCATTTTTCCACAGCTGGGTTCCCTTCCAGGAAGCCCACTTGCCTGGGACACTGGAGGGTGGTGGGAAAAGGGCTTGGCCACTCACTTCTCCCCAGGCTCCTATTCAGGTGCCCACCCTAAGGAGGCAATTCAAGTGACTGCAGCTCCTATAGTGCTAAGGCTGGGCCTATGCCCCTTCCTGGCTGGGCAGTGACCAGAGGGTGTCATTCCTGCAGGCTCACTGACCACACACAGTCAGGGGTGCTTTCACAGGCCCTAAGAATGCTTTAGATCAGGACTCACTGGAGGGGAGAGCTGCAAATTCAGGTCCTCTAAGGACATGGACCTCAGAGTCAGCCTGTGACACCAGGTATTTTGCTTGAGGCAGAGCCTGGGAGTCTGGTCTCATCTCATTACTTAACAGGGCCTTGGCCTCTTCTGACCTCTGCTCCTTCTCTGTCAAGCTGGTGTAGGGTTTGGTGGTCCCTGGGGTCTGAGCCATCGCTGCCTCATTCCCTGCCCCCAGGAGGCTCTCATGGTTATAGCAGCACTGGGCATGGGTAGGGGGTGTGGGGAAAGGAGACAGCAGCTAAGGGAATCAGAGGTGCTGGTGTTGCCTAGAGAGCAGATGTGTTTGTAAATATTCACCTGGCAAGGGTTTCCAGCCCTCGGCATCAACTAGCCTCCTCTCCTTCAGCATATCCTATGCCTCCTTCTCCAGTTCAGGATACCAAGTGGTGGCACCAGGACCCTCCTCACCCCCATGGACGGTGGGGAGTGAGAGGCACAGCTGTTAAAACCCAGGAAAGAGAGAGAGGAGGAGGAAGGGGACCCTGGTTGGAAGCATTCTGACTTCAAGGTGGCAGAGGCAGAGCCCCAGGGCCCACTTCCAGTGCAGATGGCCCTAAGACCCACGGCTCCACTCCAAGAGCCCTCTGCTGGTCCAGCTTCCTAACCCCACCCCAGCACTCTAGACTTTCACTCTGGCAAGGTGGCTCTGTCAGGACTACTTCCTATACATCTCCCAAATCTGACCACTCCTTTCCACCCTGCTACCTCTCCCCCGGCCTGGTCTGGTCCAGCCATCACCAAGTGCAGTCCAGACTCCTGTACCAGTCTCCCCACAGGCCACCCTGCTCTGTGCGGTGTTTACACTGACAGCAGAGTTCTGTTCCTGATACATAGCCATGACCAAATTGTGCCACTGCTCAAAAACTTTACCTGGCTCCCTCCTACCTGAGGACAAAACTTCAAAGTCAGCACCCTGGTACTGAGACCCTCTGTGATCCTCAGATTCTTCCTTTCCCTTAGAAACACGCTGGCTTCCCTTTGTATCTGCCTGGAGGCAGGTGAGGGGGGTCTGTGCAAGGGGTTTGTGCAAACCTCTGAGGGCTTCAGAAATGCGGACGCACAAGGCAAGCCAGTAGATCATTAAAGTCAAGTCGCTCAGTCGTGTCCAACACTGTGCGACCCCATGGACTACAGCCTACCAGGCTCCTCCGTCCACGGGATTTTAAGGCAAGAGTACTGGAGTGGGTTGCCATTTCCTTCTCCAGATCATTAACGGACCTCCTTAACTCCCAGTGAAGGGCTCTGAAATAAAACGATAAACTCCCAGGGTCCAGGGCTCCTGCAAACAAGCCAGGGAAAAGGCCCACAGGAGAGTTCTGGTGCTGGACTGACGGGGTCCACGTCCTGACTCATACTGATAGCTGTATGACCTCAGACACGTCACTTTACCCCTGTGGCCTCACCTCAAAAAATCTCGTGGACAGAGAATATAGCGCCAAGACAGAAAGGGAACTACTCAATAGACAGAGTTAGCTCAAGCAATTACTCTGTCTCTGCCAGCCCAAAGGGCTCAAAAACAACTTGCAGAATGACATGCGTTCACACCCTACCTTTCCAGCAGGCTCCTGGCACTGGGGAGGCAGTGAGCTGGTCCCACCCATAACTATATCCCTTTATAAAGGGTATGTGGGGCTTGGGGAGCACTCACCATATCTTGATCAAAACACAAAAGTGGTGAAGGCCCTGCCCCAAGCCTGCCCTCCTGGGGACAGCTGATGGCAAACAAATGCCTGCTCTGAGAAGCTAGCTGGTGGTGGGAGCTCTAGGAGTGGTGGCAGAGGCTCCCCGGCAGCTGTGGCAGTGGGCCTGGTAGGGGATGGGGCGCAGAACAGCTCTATGGGAAGCTGATGGCCCCTCAAGGCCCCCGCTGCCCCCAACCCCCAATTTGCACGCAGAGCAGCACTGGCTCAGATCAGCTCAGAGGCAAGCAACCCAGCCTTAACCCCCACGCTGCCAGGTTTATACCCCTCTGCTTCTCCCCACCTCCACCCTGTCTTCAGTTCTAGAGAGCGGTTTGTCAGAAGGGTTGTTTAAGGCCAAAGTCTTCTTACACATTTACCTGTGGCCAGGCCCTCAGCCGTGGGCTTGGGGCCTGCAGGCAGCATGAGAGGTGGGAGTGGCAGGAAACAGTGGAAGTGGGGGAGGGGATGCCAGATCTCCTGGCAGAGGGAAGCCTGCACCATTGCCCAGGAATCTCTTCCAGCTCCTTCCAGGGGCTGCCTCCACCCCAACCAGGTCACACCCAGTCTACTTGGGGGAGAGGAAAGATATTAGGCACAGTCCCAGAAAAAATATTTGCTTAGAGACGTTCTGGGCAGTGGGGACACTCCAGACCAAGTACCAGGATCAGCAGGTAAAAGATAAAGGCTGAGCTTCCCAGTGAGACCCCAGTGGAGCAGCACACCAGCCACTTCTCAAGGCCTGCCCCGAAATGCTTTCCTACTCTGCTGGTGGGAGTGCGGGGGTGGGGGTGGGTGGCCACCCTGGAGCCAGAATCCACACCTTGGCCTGCTGAAACCAAAGCTGAGCCCCGAAACTCCCTCAACACCTCTGGCAGGCAGCCTGGGACAGTGAGGTCCCAGGGAGTGCAGGGCCTCAATCCTGCAAGTTTTCTTCATAGGGGAAGGAGTGGGGGTGGGGATCAGCTACAACCTTTTTTCACTCTTCCTTCCCAAGCCAGGATGTGACAGAGCAGAGTAGGCACACAGTGGCCACTGCGGGAGAGTAAAAGGCAGGTCTGGCCCAGAGGACCCAGTGCACCACCCTCAAGCCCTACTCACACTCGGCGCTTCCGAATTTTCCAGAACAGGGCCTTCTCAACACCGTCCACCTCCTCAGGTTGCGGCACAGCTCTCTGAGCTCCCCTCTTGAGAGCTCTGTGCTCAGCCTGCCTGGAAACTCTAGAGCCTGCGGGCCTTGCAACACCTTCCCTGGAGCTGATTCGGCTTCCCCTGCTAGCGCCACTGTTGGGGCGGGCTGTATGGAGAGCTTCCTGCCTCAGCAGCCCTCACCTGGAACCTGGCACAAGCCTGTTTGGGCTCCTAGGCCTCAGCCTCTGGCAACCCCACCAGGAGGAAGCTCTAAAATGCACAAACGCCTGAGGACCCACCCTCAGCCCCCAAAGCCCTTTTCTCTTCTTTCTGGGCGGGACCCTTCTTATCTATGCACATTTTCAGAGATCACTTTAAGGTGCAAGCCTCCTTCAGTGCTTCTCAGGGTAGCTAGCTTCTGGGGCAGAAAATCAGTGGCGGTAACCCAGGTCCTGGCTGACAGAAAACCACACAGGGTGCCAGAGGCGGGGAGTCCTGGCCCAGCAGTGTTGCCCCTGAAAGCACATGGCCCAGGCACCAGGTCAAGAGAAGCACAAACCTCACCATCCCACCTGGGTGGCTTGGTCTGTTGGGAGGAAGACACAACAGCTCTCCCTCAGCCGGGCACCCTCCCCATCCACACAGACATTCGAGCTCTGTGCTCAAAGAAGGGGCCGCGTTCCCCCGGGGTTTTAATTAGACTCACAGGGTCTGAGGCAGACACGGGGCCGAGGGCCTCCCCGAGCTGGGAATTGCTAGGTGAGGCCCACTGCACATTCCCCCACGAGAGGCAGGCCCAGGATTCAGGGTTGCTGGGTTACAGACTGGCTCACATGCCGAACCTCCCTGAGGAGCCTGAGTGTAGTTCTGAAGGTTTAACTCAGACTCCTGATGTAGAAAGGCCTAACTAAAGGTTGGCTCTGCCTGACCTCTGCGCAGGGTCCCTGTCTCAATAGCCTGAACCCACCTGGAACAGGCCTCCCTTCAGCAGTTCACTTGGAGGCAGTCCGCATCACCCTTTGCCCCCCATCCTCAGGCCCAGCACCTCTCAGGAATCTCACTCACCCTAAGCCCTGGTCAGGGAACACAGGCCCGCATTCCTGACAGCCACACCAGGAAGCCAGGCTCAAACAACACTTAATCAGACACTTAAAAATACAAATAGCCTTGAGCGCAGAGGAGCAAAGGGAAACACAGTGTCTTTTACGAGCTCTGAGATAAAAGCTGTCCTTACCGAAAATCAGGCCAGGCAAAAATTCTCAGAATGAGGAGGGGCGGCAGAGGTTAAGACAATGGCAATGTTCCCTTTAGCAGTATTTCCAGGGGGTGATGACTGGGACTGACAGGGTGCATGATCCTCGGCCTCACCATCCTTCCTTCCACACCAAGTTCGGGGACGGCAGACAGGGAGAGTGGCGAGGGCCATGAGCGCTACACAGGCAGAGGACACCCCCTGGCCAGGCCCCACTGTGCCGGAAGCCAAGTCCTGTGGCTGTAACATGATCCCTTCCCCGCCCCGCCTGTCCAGGTTAGGGCTACCAGGGCCCTGGCCTTGGGAGCAGTGATCCATTTCCTCACGGGCCCCAAGTGAGGACACATGGCAAACCCTACAGGTTCAAGTTCAGAAACAGAACGTGGGCTGCTCCTGGCAGGGCCACGCTGTCCTGCTGTCAGAGCTCAACAGCCAGTGGCCAGGGTTACAGGTGGGACGGGTTGTGACTCCCTCCAGCTATGGGGAAGTTCCTCGTAGGCAGGTTGAGGGTCCTCTTAAGAGGTGGTTGGGGTCACTGAGGTGAGGGAAGCAAGGGAGCGATGGACTCGCCTGCCCACTTTGTTCACTCAGGAGCAGCTTGGAGACATCCTGCTTGGGGTGAGAGTCACAGACAGAACCTAAAACACATCCTCAGTCAGAGACAGGGAGCAAGAGATCAGGAGCAAGGTGGGAAGGAGAGTTCTGAGAAGGCAACAGAGTCCCAGAAAGAGGCCTGTAATGTGCGGGGACTCCTAGGAAGGAGGCACGTGGCTGCCGAGAGGAAAAGACTATGATCTGTGCTATACATCACCCAGTGCTTTATACATCAGCTGACGGTGCCCACCAGTTCACCTGACCTAGCACCGCGGGGTCTGAGGATGCCAGAGTGGCCCAGGCAAGCCATGCCTCCAGATCCCAGCCAGAGGGACCACGGCCACGGCCAGGAGCCAACAAGGCGCCTATACCCACCTGTTTCCGGAGTCACGGTTTATTTCCCAGGAATGACAACGAGCAGAGAAAAGGGAGTTCTGCTTTTGGTTAAAGTTTTCTGGCACTCTGATAAGCAGTTTAATTTTCTGGCTTCCTCATTTTTTAACCACGTTCCTCTTGAGAACGGCACAAGGAGAAATAAATCTGAATCTCCCCTCAGTTCAGCAGAAAGTCTGTGCTGGTCGGCGGGACCCTGCCACCTCCTGAACCATCCCCTCTGGAGTGACTCAGGGGAATGGAGAGGCTACTGCCTCCCACTGCCCTCCAGTCACCAAGACCTGTTGGCTGGGGAGAGCTGGTGGCGTCCACAGAGTTAAGGCAGCCCAGCCCACTGCTGGTCAGGGAGGACTGAGAACTCAGGCCTCCTTTTCAAGGCCAGGATGAATGGGGACTATGCAAATCACTGCCTCCAGAGGAGCTGTGGCAGGGGAGGGCCTGCTGCTGGCAGGCCTGCACCTCTCTACTCGGGTCTGTCACATGAAAGGGTTTGTATTCCTACCACTGCCTCCGGCACTTGGCCAGACTGGGGCTGTTCTCACCAGAAAACAAAAATCTCTTTCAGACCAAAGCTAAACCAGGTCCCCGGCTGGCCCAGGGAGGCTGACAGACCTTGTTCACACTGACCCACTGAGAAGTCATCACCTGGATTCTCACTGAAGCCCCCACCTCTCCAGAGGGAGCTGAAGGCCTCTGTTGCTGCTTAGAAAATCACTGCGTTGGGTCCGGGAAGGCAGGGCCGAGAAATGGGATCGGCCCATTCTGAGGCTCTGGCTGTTGGGTCCTCAGAAATAAGTCACGACTTGGCCTCAGGAAGCAACCTTTTGATATGAGGGAACTTTGGTAATTCTCATGGAGCTGATGTGAAATGTGGAGAAAGAAATGGGAAGAAAAATGCTGACAGTAAACGAGAGCCCTAGCAGTGTACAGAGAAGACATTCAAGAATGGGGTTCTCAGGCCCCATCTCTGCTGCCACAAGCACCCTTGGGCTGTGGGTGGGGTCGTAACCCAGAGCCCAACGTGCACAATCACGCTCCAGAGCAGGGACTCCCTCTCCCACAGAGCTCCACAACAAGGTCAGACTTCAACCTTGTTCAGACTTTCAGAGCTGCTTGTCTGACACCCGAGGGTCACCAGGAGCTGTCCATTAACCATGGCACAAGTATCTACCTATATATTTTTAAAGGCAGGTATCAATAACAAAAGAAAACCCCAACCAGATTCCCAACACATTTTATTACAAGACAGATGGAAGAACATCATCTCAGAATAAAGGAGAGTCATTTAACTTGAAAACCTCCCAGTACTGCCTTCATCTTCCACATTGTTTGCAATGCTTGGTTGCAGACTTCCTCTGCAGTGGCTGACACTGAGTGAAGAAACCAGGTGCAAAACAGCGCACACCCTAGGCATCCACCTGGAGACAGGACACACAGGAGAGGTTCACCTATGCGGACAGCACAAACCTTCTAAGCTATGCAGCATGGATGCTATGCAGACTCCCATCAACAGCAAACAATGACACAGCAAGATCTCAAACACACATATGATCATTTAGCCTGAGAGAAAATCCAGGACAAAACCACCTCGGAGCTAATTCTGAACCAATAGCAGGGTTTGTGGATGTTCCACAGGTATCCTGCCACCCAAGGGAAACAGGCCTCGTCTGCCTCTCAGCCCAGAGAAAACGCCCATCTCTGATGACCATCTACCTTCCTTGGGTCCTCCTGCTGTCATCTGGGATCATACAGCATGCCCAAGAAACCTTGAGAGAGTTCATGGGGCTGCCCCATGGGGGAGAAGCAAGAAGGAGGGGAGGAAGAGAAATGGAACTTCAATCCAGATGGAAAAGGGGGCTTCACAGGTCACAGCCTTCCCTGCCATCTGACCTGTGGCAAAGGGATGAGGGACATGCATCCTCAAACGTCCCAAAAGCCCACTGGGTCAAGGGAAAGCCGCCTTCCGTTTCTCTGCACCACTCCAGGCAGAGCCAGGCTGAGGGGGAGGCAGCCTGCAGGCTGAGTGGGGGCTGAGCACAGGTGAGTCAGTGGTGTCCCCCAGAGAAGCACCCCCAACACGCCTGCTGGAAGGTACATTTTTCCAGCATCCTGGGGTGAAGGTGGCTTCATGCAGAAGAATGGCCAGAAGCACCATCCCTTCCACAGCCAAGGGGTCACGGCAGGCTTGGATAGGTTCTCCCGGAGGCCCCCTTCTCCACGTGGACACCTGCTTTCCTTTCACTGACCTCCAGGACCTCACCATCCACCCTCAGGTCAACCTTACTCTCCAGTCTCACTGGCTGGCCCACATTCCATCTTGCTACGTTCTCTGTCCCAGCTCTACCTTCCATCCCCATCTCTGACTGCCCCTGCTGTGTGGCTCCAGCTGGCCATGCTGTCCAATCTCTGGCTGACCTTACTGTCCCTCCCACCCCTGTAGCCCTCCTGTCTACGTGGCAGGACCCGCAGTCAGTCAGGTTTATAGCCAAGGCTGGGGAAAGGGTTAGTGGTCAGGAGGAACCCCACTGGCGATTCTTGGCCACGAGAACAATCTAGAGAAAACAAAACTAAAATCTAACAACGAAAACACATGAGTAGGAAAAATAGGGCTACCAAGAGCTAATCCTGGTAGCCACCTCCTGTGCTGGTGGGCCAAACTGTGGTGGTACACAGAGTGTGGGTCAGGGTTCCTGGTGTCGATTGATGGGCGCTGTCCCACAGCTGCCCATTCAACACGGGCCAGCCCGTCCTCTCTCTCCATTCCTCCAACAGCCATAGTCACTAGAGCTATTCCCGGCCCTGAGAGATACCAGCCCAGGTTTGCTTACCCCAGGATCTGGCAACAGATGCTGACTATTACCTCATTGGCTCCATCCTGGCCTGGCTTCCTGCTCTAAAGCCCCAGGTGGCAGTTACCTTGGAATGCAGGCCTGAATGAACAGATGACAGATCAGAAGCCAACCACCCCCAACTCTCCATAGCCACCCCCAAGCACCCCTACTCCCTGCAGTAGTTGTCGGGAGAGGAGAGCATCTCCAGGAAGAGCTGGTGTACAGGCACAGATGAGACTTCTTGGGATCTGAAATCTTTCAGGCTCTGAGATTACAGACTGAACTTCTGAACAGACAGCTCGGCTTGGCTCACATCTGTCCCAGCCCATTTCCCATCTTCCTACTTCTGCCTGTCACGGACCCCAAGCCTCACGTGAATCAGGAAACCACACAACGTAGCTAGGTCAGAGAATGACCCACACCAACCACGGGATCCCAGAACAACTGAGCAATTATGTGGCACCACCTCCGGGCCTAACCTGAAGGCAACCCCAAAGGCCCAAAACAGAACCTCAGTCATAGTGCTCCCCTTCTAGGGCTCAATGAGCGGTTGGTGGGGACTCTGACCAGGCCAGCACAGGGCATGGGGCCATCAGATGAGATCCTCCAGTGAGCTGAGGACCGGGGCTGGGTCCTCCTTTCAGCTCTGCTTGGGCAAAGTGAGTTCCCAGCCTCCTGGGAGACTGGAAACTTGGAGCTCTAAGGAAATGACAGGAGCTCGTCCTCAGAGAAGACTACCTTCCACAGAACCCATCACCCTGCAGCTGCAAGTACAGTCATTCACTCATTCGTGAACTCACTTCTGAAGCACCTCCTTCTGTTCTGAGCTCTCCAGTGAAGGCTGCTATGGCTCTGGCCGCAAGGGGTTCAGGACTTGCAGCTTTCCCTAGGACTTTCCCCATACGGACGACATCCCCCGGCTAGGCAGAGAGCCTGGCACCCAGTAGGAGCACATTCAAGGTCTGCTGTCAGTCAGTGGACTTGTGGTGAGACAAAGATTATAAAGCACATCCTTATTAAGATAAATTATTCTCAGGGAATTTTCCTTATCATTCACTTATGCAATCAACACTGACACACACACTGTGTACTGGCCCTGGCTTGGGGCACAGGCAGGAGATACCCTGGCTCTGCCCTCAGGAGATCACAAGGCTAGTAGAAGGAGCCAAAGACTGTGGTTTAGTGGAACCTGTGCCCCTCAGGAGACGCATGTGGCTTTGAAGGGTGCAGGGACAGTTCACCTTGGCCATCCACATGCTCAGTTCTGGCCATATGTCCTTGATACAGCTACCACACAGAATAAAGCCTCTGCTGCCTGGTCTCCTAGGCCTGCAGAGCCCAGCCCCGGAGACCTTACTGGCTGAGTAGATTGTGCCAAGCTCTCATTCAACTGTCTTCTCAGTCTTTTCTCACATGGATCCTTCTGCCTGGAACGTCTGTTCGTTCCCTACTCCCTTTCCGCATGTCAGAGTCCTGCGTTTCCTTTGAGGAAGGCTTCGCTCAAGGTGTTATAACTTTAGCGAACATTTAGTTAGCCCTTCTCTATGTGCCAGCCCCTGCTCTTTGCTCTTTACACCTGTCTGCTCCTTAAACACTCCCGTCCAAGGACTGCTCCCTCGTCTGTGCCCAACGACCAGCCTGCTGGAGGGGCTTGGGTTCTTTCCAATCCTCCAGGTCCTTCTGTGGCCTAGAGTCTGAGAACGTGGCCTGACTCACAGCTCCCAGGGGTGGCTTCACCACTGAACCTCCTTGTGTCTTGATGCTGCGTCTGTTAAAGGAAGCTAACAGCACCACAGTGTCATGGGTGGAATTAAATGACAGCTTGCGGACTGTATGGAACATGGTGCTGGACACATGATATACGCTCACGAAAACAGCAGTCAAGTCAGCATGTTTGTAGCAATACCTCTGCCATGAAAACGCTGCTCCTCCCCAACAGTACTTCATTCAGCGAATGTTCTGAGTGCCTACTATGCGCCAGGCACTGGCTAATTACACACTGCAGCTTCTGTTATACAAATGCCTGCAACTTCAGCTTTCTTTTTGCAAAAAGGTCAGCGCCTCGTGCTCACTTATCCTGCATGCTGTGTGTAGGGGACAGCCCTGGATCCCATCTGGGGCTGTAGCTGAGCCAGATTCGGCCTTCTGAAGGTCAACCCAAGAGGCCTCACAATTTCAAGGGACAGAACACCAGCCAAGGAGCAGAGTGGCTGGGTTCTGCTGCCCCCTGGTGTCAGCGCGCTCTCATCGGGAATACCCTCCTACCTCACCGGGGAGCAGGAGAGGGCACTAACGCCAGAACTTTCCCATACAGAGGTGCGCCACATGCAGATCCAGGCCTTCTTTTCTGGGGTGTGCCCTCAGATGTTCTGCCCGGAGTCCACTGTCCATCTGATTCCTGTCTGCCTTCCTGGGCCCCCTGGGATGGCCCCAGACCTGACACCAGTCTTCTACTCTAACGGGAGCAGGGATGGAGGGAGAATCTGATTGGGCTGAGCTGAGCTAGGCTGTGCAAGTCTGCACCTGCCCTGGACACCCATAGCCAGATTGCTGCCACACAGGTCTCTGCCGCCATTCCTCTTCCTGGAACCTAGCCTCAACTGGGCCATCTTTGGCCAGACTTATTTTCATCCATAATATCGCAACAGCTTCCCGCTGCTCTCCCAGCCTCCACTCTCCTGCCGGCTCAGCCTGGCCACTGCAGGTAAATCAAGGGCTTCTCTGCCCCAGAAATAAAACCTTCTTCTCTAGAATCCCCTCCCATCCAGACTCCATCCCCTCCGACAACCCAGAATACTCAAGCGAAAGACCCTAAGAGACCCATCTCCCACCACAGTTCTTCCTGCACATCTTTGCTGACCTGACTTTCTCTACCTGGGGTTTGGCCTACCTGCCTCTGACAAACACCCCTGTATGCTGCAGAAGCCCACTCAGACGTCACCGATGGTCAGGTGTATGGTTGCGCAGACTGGATCCTGTAGAAGGACACAGGGTTGCATCAGCCTAGAAGTTCATCCACCAAGAGGGGAGCCTCTTTCTACTTTGTACAAGGGTGCCATTTGGCAGGCAGAAATGCCAATCCATTGTTCTCAAAGTCCTCCGAGTGCTCACAGCACTGAGACCATGTTTTTTCCTGGGCCAGGCACAGCATCTGACTCATCACATCAGGTCTGTTTTGCTTTCTTGTTTATTACTCAACACACAGGTGGGATCTGGGTTGGCCTCAGTAGAGCCGTCGCTCTCCCAAGGCTCAGAGCACATGGTTGCTTCCCCCAGACAGGCAGTTCCTCCTCCAGATGGCTCACTTCTATCCTTCCCTTGTCTCTGCAGGGCCAGACTGGGTGGTAAACAGCACACAACTCTAATAAGAGTACTATCACTTCAGGGGGGCCCTCTCCTAGTCCCAGCTGAGCCAGGGGGTTCTGGCAGCTGCTATGGGATCAGAATGTGTTCTCAGTGTTAGCCCAGGTGTCCTCCCTGCCCTCAGAGAAAGGCTGGGTCCAGGCAGAGTCCCAAGGAAGACAGACATGATCTGGGAATGCCATGACGTGTGGCTGGAGTGAGCGCCACACAGCAGCCTCAGTGTTTCACCCTTACACCAACTGTGGCATCTTTTGAGCAATTTCCTGTACGCATTGAGAAATCTGGCCTGTAGGGAAGCAGCTGTGCCCCCTGTACCAAGAGCCTCCCTGCTTGACCATTCCAGGCCCCTCAAAAGCCCTTCCGTAAGGCGGTTTCCCCATTCTTGGCGGCACCTGACAGCTTTGCGAAACACTCCGCACCAAAGCAGGACTGAAGGCCAGTTTGAGTTAGTGTTGGCTGAATCCCACTTTCAGATGAGCATCTTGCACCAAAAGGATTTTTTTCCTCAGAGGCTGCTGATGACTCCTGCGGTTCTCAGGCACCTCCCTGTAGCCACAGAAGACCAAGTCTCCAGAGAGCTACCCTTGGACCTATGGCCAGGGGGTTGGTGGTGGTGGTGGTGATGGGGTCTCCTAAGGGTAGGGCGAAGGGGTCCTCGCACAGGGAAAGGGCTCTGAGAGCATCATCCACACAGTGAGTAGGGGCTGTTACTATCATCATCATTATTTTGATACCTCTGGCCCTCTGTTCCTAACCTCAGCTCTAGCTCCAACCCTGTCTGCTGTATGCGCACATCAGACCCAGAGGGCCCTGCCCAGCTTGTCCTCAGACCGGCAGACAGAAGGAGCTTAGGGAGCTGAGGGGATTAGGGAGGCCTCACTCTCTCCCCAGCTCAGGGGAGCTGCCCCTGTGGCCTGACTCAGGGCAATGGTGGCAGGGAATGCCCACCAACCCTCCAGTTCAAGCCTGATGCCATGAAGCACTTAGCAACAATGGGTCAATTAAAACTTCAGATCAAACCCTAATCTTTCAGATATTATCCATGTGACTTGGAAAGTAAATTTACCTCTGAACCTCAGTAAAAAAAAAAGAACAAAACCAGCACCACTGACCTCCTAGGATTTGCCATGAATATTAAATAACTGGCAACGTTTCAGTTAAGAATTTCAAAAGGGTCAACTTCCTCCCCTTCTGCTCAGAAAGAACCTTACTACTTCCTCTGATACTGCTGTTTGAATATGAAATAACAATAAAACTAACACTTCATAAAGCATTTGCTCTGGGCTAGATCAGCTTAGAGCCATTTTAAAGTTCAAGCACTGCACAGACATTATCAGGCTGAGTTTGTACAAGGGGGTAGGTGGAGATCCTTTAGTGGTATCATAACCTAGAGGAAACCAAAGCTCAGAGAGGACTGACTGATGCAGGCAGGAAAACTGGTGGATGAATGGGTCCTGAGTGAGAGCTCAGGCTCTGTGTTAGGGAGGAAGAGGGTTGGGCAGGGACTTAGGGGGGTCCTCAAAGTTTCTTGAGAGGATGCAGAGGTAAGAAGCTGACTCCTGTGAGGAGGAGAGGTTAGGGGCTGGCACAGTGGGGACACAAGCCCTGGGCATAACTGAGGAGGCAGGTGAACCCTGCTTTACAGAGGGTCAAAGGTGGGCAGGGAGGGGTTGTGAGGAGACCCTCTCAACCAGGGTTGGGATGCCCCAGGTCAGTCTGGGTCATGTCCTTGACCTGCTGTGGGACCTCTGGGCCCAACACCCTCCATTTCTCGACCCTGGAGATGAGCAAGGATGAACTGTCTGTCCCTGGACTTGGTCTTGGGGGACGACTGGGCTCAGGCCTAGTCTGCTCAGCGGATGGTCCTCGCCATACTGGGGGGGAGGGGGGCAAGAGAACTGGAGGGAAGTTGTGGGGTCGCAAAGACGAGATTATTGTGGGGTCGCAGTGAGCAAGGTCCCCCATTATTACTGACACAGCTGCTTCCCATACGCGGCCCAGAGCCCGCCAGAATTTGGAAGGGGGGAGACCTGGGCGACCCAGCGGAGTCCTGAAAGGATGGCTCAGGAGCCGGGGCTGCGGGCGCAGCCAACTCAGGACCCAGATCGCACAGTGTGCTGGGGGTGGGGGTCACGGACGAGGACGGGGGTGGGGGGACTCACCCGAGAGCAGCCAGAGGGAGCCCCCCGACACGAGGAAGAAGGTCAGCATGTCGGTCGGCGGGACCCAGCCTGGCCCCCAGGCCTCCCCGGCCCGCAGCCCCGCAGCCCCAGCAGTCGCCGCGCCGCCGCCGCCGCCGCCGGGTATTTTTCGCCCCCGCCCCTCGGCTCCGCAGCGCCCCGCCTTCCCGCGCGGCTGCGGCGTCCCGGCGGGCGGGGGAGGCCGGGCGCGCGCTCCGCACCGGCTCTCGCAGCCAGTTCCGCCGCGGGCCGGGGCCCGGCGCCCCGCGCGCTCACCGCGGCGTCGGAACCGCCGAGGCCCCGGGGTTCCGACGCGGGGAGGGGCCGGGCTGCAGAGCGGGCCGGCCCCCTCCACCCCAGCCCAACGTCAGGGCTCGCCGTTCTGGGGAAAGGGCCGGAGAGGGGCGCACGGGCGACGCGCGCGGGGTGGTGACGCCGCGCACCTCGCTGATGCGCGACACTTACCCCTACCCGCTCGATCCTGGCTTTTAAAACTGGGCAGACTCTGGGTGGCAGAGAGGCTGGGGTCACCTGTTGTAGCGGGCGCACGTGCTGCTGCGCCGCTTCCCGCTGACGCTAACGCCCCCTAGGACCTCGGTTTGCAGACACTGGGAGCCTCCGGGTGTCAAGCCCTCTAACGAGAGAAGAGAGAGGGCGATAAGGGTCTAAGTAGGATCTGGAAAAGTGGCTGCTAGGACGGAAAGTGCCCATATTCGCTGAGAACCCCAGATCGCACATCTCTCCTGGGAAGATTGAATCTGAGGCCACCCAAGGTCACAGGAGGCTCCATGTGGTCACTGGCTGCCACAAGGGGTCACATGAGGTCACAGAAAGCCACATGGAATCACAGGTGTTTCACCAAAACAGAGGTAATCCTGGTCTTCACACACAATCATATGTGGCACATGAGGCCGCTCAAGAGACCCCTCACAGCTACAAAAACGGCCACACAGGCACCCAAAGACGGAAACGGCTTCACTGCTAGCTGACCAGTTGTGTTAGCAAACTGAACTCACCCAGCCTGAGGCACCGCAAACCTAATCTACTGACACCAGGTTGTGGTGAGAGAAAATACAGTGTTTATCGCAGTGTTCCAAGCAAGGGAGTGGAAGATAAGCCGCAGACCTACTTCAAGTTCGTCTTTGAGTTAGGGTTTTTTTCCTTAAGGGATATGAACAAACAGGCTGAAATTGATCCTCTTGTGACATTTCTTCATTGCAGTTTTGAAACAGGAGGGAAGAGGCCAGGGCACAGCCTTTGAAAGAATGGCATTTCCTGAGGACAACATGGGGCTTCCCAGGTGGTGCTAGTGGTAAAGAAACCACCTGTCACTGCAGGAGACTAAGAGACATGGGTTCAATCCCAGGGTTGGGAAGATCCCCTGAGAAGGGCATGGCAACCCACTCCAGTATTGTTGCCTGAAGAATCCCATGGAAAGAGGAGCCTGGTGGACTACTGTCCATACGTTCTCAAAGAGTCAGACATTACTAAAGTGAAATAGCACGCATGCAGGAGGACAGCATAAACTACTAGAACCAAATGGGTCCAAGATGGTAGATGAGTCAGTTTCCACCATACCTTAATTCTCAGTATACACTGGTTGTAACAGATCAGCAGGCTAAGTGACACCCCCACAGGTGCCAGGACAGTTCCAAGACTATCAAAGACCCAAAAGAAGCCTGTGGCCTAATTCCTGGAAACCTCCAGCCCTTCCCCAAAATAACTGGAATAATCCTGCCTATTAAATTACCCAGCCCATAAAAACTAACCAGGCCATATTTCAAGGGCTTCTAGCCTGAGATGGCCCACCTTCTTTCTTTGGAGTGTTCTTCTCTCTAAATAAATCCATTTCTTACCTATCACTTTTGTCTCTCACTGAATTCTTTATGCAATGAGACATCATTAATGTGAACTTCATTAAGTCCTAAAACCCAGGTGTGTGATTCAGTTTCAAGAGTTAGGATATCCCTGGTTTATGATACTCTGGCCAGGTGGTTGGTCCATGGTTTGCAGTCTGTTAGCTCATCTTGCCCTGGAGAAACAACCTGAGTATATTAATGATGATATCTCTAACAGCTTTTAGTACATTAATGATGTTATCGAAAACAGCAATTTTAGTCATCTGACTCTGGTTGATTACGGTTTTGTTAGCACAGGGTTGGTGTCAGAGAGGACACGAAAGGGGACAAAGTTTTGGATAGAGAGATTAATCATAAGCTAGGTAAGAAAATTCAATTTTAGGGAGACACAGCTTCAATCCCCACTCCTGTTTTAACTTTCTGCCAAATCTTTGAGGGAAGAGAGTGATGACCATTCTGGCTTCTTCCTGCTGAAATGAGGGCATAGTCCTGACTCCACTGGAAGTGAAAACATTGCATACCAAGTAGGAAAAAATTCTGAGATCCAGGTCTTGCATCTTTGGTGCAACAGCTTACAGTACGTTTTATAATCAGGTACCCAATTAGAAGCAGGAAGAGGAATGACAACCCAAACATATATGCACCTTGGTAAATGGATATCACTCCCTGAGGAATTCAGAAGAATAAGCCTGAAAACCAGCCTGAACCTGGTACTACTGGGGAGACTTGTCACCAGGTAGTGAATTTCCTAATTTTATCTAGGTAGGTCTTAACTTCTGATGTGGTATTAACATATATGTAACAGATTCTATTAGCTACTACACATATGTTTCCTTTTTCTGCTAAAATCTAATCGAAAACAATTTTATTGTCTAGTATTAATCTGGCTAAAGAATCTAATGCCTTCTGCTGGGAGGCTATGACTTGAGTTGTTTCATCTGTCACTGATATTCCTAAAGTAAGAGGAAGATTTCATAAGGTTGAATTGGCAGCTGCTAGCAGATATTGTTTTGAGAACAGCTGGTGGTGTCCTTGAGTCTTACATGGTTAGTTCAGAAAATTCAAATTCTCAGTAATATAGGAACCAATCTGAAACCATGTCCACAAATGGCCACCCAGCCCTATTTTGAATGCTTGAATCACTGTTACTCTATTTTCACTTCTAAATGTATTTTTCCTTAATAGTTAAAGCAGATGTACAATGTATGGTCGTTCAATAAGCCACAGAATAGACTGTTCCAATTTAATTGAAGTGGTGTATAAGCCAGAATGACTTCCCCAGACCTCAATATGTAAATAATTTTTTGATCATTTACCCTTTTGTTTGCAAATCTTTCAACACATCAAAATAGTTGTCCTTATTAGTTGTCCCTAATAGATGCCAGGATGATTACTGCCTCTCTGAATCCATCATGTCCCTCAGTGCTAGACCTTCTTATTTACATACATATTTACATACATATCTATACATGCTATATCTATCTATCTATCTACTTAGAGAGAGGGATCTTCCTAGTTGTCTACATTGGAGGAAAACTAATCAGACACAGTGAACAAGTTCAGAGGTCTGATTATGGGGAAACATTTTATAGGATATGCATTATATCCATTATACTAAGTTGTCACACCATCATCGTACATGTAATTTTAGCAGCAGACTTACAGCAAGCAGTGATACATGTCATGAGTAGAGTTATACTCTGATAATTTCACTACAGAATTTTCCTCCTATACTGAACATCGGGGGCAACAGTATGGTTAGAAGTAAAACAATAACTTTCAATTTTGACAGGAGAAAAACATTTGGTAAACAGCTCACCTGAATTAGTAGGATGGATCTTACAGATCTGGTCTATATTCTTGGGTCAGCAGTCTACCACTGTTTTCATCTTCTTCTTGTCTGGATGTGGGTGTCATTTGCAGTTAGTAGTCCTTTCCATAGATGAGTCCAGTGAAGAAGCTCTTCTTAAATGGGAAATATTAATTCAAGAGTCAATTCCCTTCAGTTTTGCTGTGCATGAGCTAGTTAGGAATCCCTAATAAGGATCTTTTCATCTACATTGGAGACTGTCCTTTGACTGATGCCTTTTCCAGTATGCATAATTTCCTGGTTGCAGGTCATGGGGCATCTGCTCTTCACCCAAAGACAGACTACTGTGATTTCAGAAACAAATTTAGAGTGCCCTTTTAATAATTCAATAAAACTTACAATAATGTAATATAAGAACAAAGAGTTATCTGGGAAATGAGTCTTAGACAGTAAATACAGACCTCAACTGGTGACTCAGTCGGTAAAGAGTCTACCTGCAGTGTGGGAGACCCAGGTTTGACCCAGGGGAAGATCCCCTGGAGCAGGAAATGGCAACCCATTCCAGTATTCTTGCCTGGAGAATTCCATGGTCAGAGGAGCCTGGTGGGCTTATAGTCTGTGGGGTTACAAAGATTCAGACACTACAACTAACACTTTCACTTTCACAGACCTCAACTAACAGAACCAGAATCTAATATCCACTGAAATAATAATATATAATTAATATATAACATAATCTTTTTCTCTCTAAAATCACCCTCATGTCTACCAAATGTAGCCAAATTAAAACTAATTTGTTTGCAAAATGTGTCTGGTTTTAATAAACTTGGCCTGATTATTTATATAAGTGTAATTGACCATATGCTTACCTAGTGGCACAGTTATAAAGAATCTGCTTTCCAATACAGGAGACATGGGTTCAATCCCAGAGTTGGGAAGATTCCCTGGAGAAGGAAATGACAGTCCACTCCAGTATTCTTGCCTGTGAAATCCCATGGACAGAGGAGCCTGGCCAGCTACAGTCCGTGGGATTGCAAAAGAGCTGGACATGACTTAGCAACTAAGACAACAATTAATCATATAGACTCTTTTAAATTGGCTGTCCTGGAATTTTTCATAAGGAATCTTAGATTGAACTTTGTAAAATGATTCTCAAGGCCAAGACTTGGAGAAGGCAATGGCAACCCACTCCAGTACTCTTGCCTGGAAAATCCCATGGACGGAGGAGCCTAGTAGGCTGCAGTCCATGGGGTCCCTAGGAGTCGGACACGACTGAGCCACTTCACTTTCACTTTTCACTTTCATGCATTGGAGAAGGACATGGCAACCCACTCCAGTGTTCTTGCCTGGAGAATCCCAGGGACGGGGGAGCCTGGTGGGCTTCCGACTATGGGGTCGCACAGAATCGGACAGACTGAAGAGGCTTAGCAGCAGCAGCAACAGCAAGGACAGGAAGGTCATGCCAAGGGCTTGTCACAGATTCTGCTTATGACATCTGTAGATTTGGGTGAATTCTCTTTTCAAGTCCCCCTCTCCTGTCAAATACCTTGCAATTCCTGCACTTGTCAGGAGATGATCTTCTGATCATCTTATTCACCTGATAAGGCCGCTGGAAACCTAAGAGTTTATGATTTCTAGAGGGATCAGGGATAGAGAAAAGATAAATGTTTCAGTTCTGCTTATAAAAGTGTAACTTATCAAGCTGCTGGAAGTCATAATTAGCTTAAGGGGAAAGCTTTCCTTGTATCTAAAACACATAGATTAAAAGTCAGTAATATTTCAGATAAAGACCATAAAAATATTGTATTCAGCAGCTCACTCAGTGCTATGTGACAAATCCTTTTAGTTAACAGTTTTATACAGCCATTGAGATTCTTTCATTTCTTACTCAGTTCAGTGGCATAATCTGAAAGTTATCAAAAACTATTTTCTATGAATCTTCTTGAAGATGAAGCATTTTTGCAAAAGCATCAGAGTACAACAATAACTGTCTATAAATGACAAAAACTTCAAAAGACATTAAAGATCTTACTTACTACAATGCAACTGACAAAGAAACTTGGTTAGTGCTATGACAGACAGCATTGGAAGATAATAATTAGAATTATGACTGATAACATTTTATCAGGACATATCAGATTTTTTAAAGAATTCCATATAATTTAAAAACATATATATTAATAATATTTATCCATACAGTATAACCTAAGAAAGTTGATCACGCTTTGACAATTCTTCCCATGCAATTTAACATACCAAATAATCCTACTTAGTTTGATACCTCTCTGAGTTGCTTCTTTAAGGAACCAGAGGTCATATTGCCAACATCTGTTGGATCATAGAAAAAGCAAGAGAGTTCCAGAAAAACATCTACTTCTGCTTCATTGACTCCGCTAAAGCCTTTGACTGTGTGGATCATAACAAACTGTGGAAAATTCTTCAAGAGATGGGAATACCAGACCATATTACCTGCCTCCTGAGAAATTTGTATGCAGATCAAGAAGCAACAGTTAGACCCAGACATGGAACAATGGACTGGTTCCAAATTGGGAAAGGAGTATGTCAAGACTGTGTATTGTCACCTTGCTTATTTAACTTATATGCAGAGTACATCATGTGAAATGCTGGACTGGATGAAGCACAAGCTTGAATTAAGATTGCAGGGAGAAATATAAATAATCTCAGATATGCAGATGACACCGGCCTTATGGCAGAAAGTGAAGAAGAACTGGAGAGCTTCTTGACTGGCTTAAAACTCCACATTCAAAAAACTAAGATCACAGCATCTGGTCTCATCACTTCATGGCAAATCGATGAGGAAACAATGGAAACAGTGACAGACTATTTTCCTGGGCTCCAAAATCACTACAGATGGTGACTGTAGCCATGAAATGAAAAGATGCTTGCTCCCTGAAAGAAAAGCTATGACCAACCTAGACAGCATATCAAAAAGCAGAGACATCACTTTGCTAACAAAGGTCCATTCAGTCAAAGCTATGGTTTTTCCAGTAGTCATGTATGGGTGTGAGAGTTGGACAAAAAGAAAGCTGAATGCTGAAGAATTGATGCTTTTGAATTGTGGTGTTGGAGAAGACTCTTGAAAATCCACTGGACAGCAAGATCAAACCAGTCAATCCTAATGGAAATCAGTCCTAAATATTCATTGGAAGGACTGAGGCTGAAACTCCAATACTTTGGCAACCTGATGTGAAGAACTAGCTCATTAGAAAAGACCCTGATGCTGGGAAAGATGGAAGGCAGGAGGAAAAGGGGATGACAGAGGACGAAATGGTTGGATGGCATCACCGACTGTCTTATCTTTAATATTAAAGTTGATTTACTTAATTAAACTCATGCTAATCTTAGTTAGTCCTGATCACACATAGAATTCTTTTCTAAAGATGTTTTTTTCTCTCACAAACCTACAACTTGCTGTAGCTATATATATTAGTCCCTTATTTTCTTTCCTATTTAGAAATAAACAGCTTTCAGACAAAATTATTTTCCCTTAACAAAATGCTCTTCCATTCCTCATACCTTCTTTTCCCTTGCATACAAAGATGTTTTTCTTATTAATTTTTAATTTTAATTACATATATTAATCAGAATTTTCAACTCTTAAAAACCTTAATTTCTAGTGAAAACAAAAAAGTAAGCAAGCAGTTGTGACCTGTCTCTCATTAGCATTCTGTAGGTTGGCAAACTTGTAAATACTACTTGTAATTTCTAAAAACATGTCTGTATTATTTACCAAAAATGTCTTAGTGTGACGCCAAACCTATTTATTAATAGTTCTAAATACCTTTCAGTTCAGTTCAGTCGCTCAGCTGTGTCCAACTCTTTGCGACCCCATGGACTGCAGCACACCAGGCTTCCCTGCCTTCACCAACTCCCGGAGCTTACTCAAACTTATGTCCATTGAGTCGGTGATGCCTTCCAACCATCTCATCCTCTGTCGTCTCCTTCTCCCACCTTTAGTCTTTCATAACATCAGGGTCTTTTCCAATGAGTCAGTTCTTTGCATCACGTGGCCAAAGTATTAGTTTCAGCTTCAGCATCAGTCCTTCCAATGAATAATCAGGACTGATTTCCTTTAGGATGGACTGGATGGATCTCCTTGCAGTCCAAGGGATTCTCAACACCACAACTGTGGGCTTTCAACACCACAGTTCCAAAGCATCAATTCTTCGATGCTCAGTTTTCTTTATAGTCCAAATCTCACATCCATATGTGACTACTGGAAACACCATAGCTTTGACTAGACAGACCTTTGTTGGCAAAGTAATGTCTCTGCTTTTTAATATGCTGTCTAGGTTGGTCATAGCTTTTCTTCCAAGGAACAAGCGTTTTTTAATTTCATGCAGTCACCATCTGTAGTGATTTTGCAGCACCCCCCAAAAATAGTCTCTCACAGTTTCCATCATTTCCCCATTTGCCATGGAGTGATGGGACCGGATGCCATGATCTTAGTTTTCTGAATGTTGAGTTTTAAGCCAGCTTTTTCACTTTCCTCTTTCACTTTCATCAAGAGGCTCAGCAGGCTCTTTAGTTCATCTTTGCTTTCTGCCATAAGGGTGGTGTCATCTGTGTATCTGAGGTTATTGTTATTTCTCCTGGCAATCTTTTTTTTTTTTTAATTTTCTTTACTTTATTGTGTTGGTTTTGCCATACATTGACATGAATCCACCATGGGTATACATATGTTCCCCCTTCAGAACCCCCCTCCCTCCTCCCTCCCGATTCCCTCCCCCTGGGTCATCTCGGTGCACTAGCCCCGAGCATCAACCCTGGGCTGGCGATTGATTTCACATATGATAATTAACATGTTTCAATGTCATTCTCCCATATCATCCCACCCTTGCCCTCTTCCACAGAGTCCACGTGTCTGTTCTATACATCTGCGTTTCTTTTGCTGTCTTGCATGCAGGGTTCTCGTTACCATCTTTCTAAATTCCATATATATGCGTTAGTATACTGTATTGTTGTTTTTACTTCTGGCTTACTTCACTCTGGATAATAGGCTCCAGTTCTGTCCACATTGGAAAAGAAGAAGTAAAACTCTCACTGTTTGCAGATGACATGATCCTCTACATAGAAAACCCTAAAGACTCTACCAGTAAATTACTAGAGCTAATCAGTGAATATAGGAAAGGTTCAGGATACAAAATCAACACACAGAAATCCCTGGCATTCCTATACACTAACAAAGAGAAATTAAGGAAACAATTCCATTCACCATCGAAACAAAAAGAATAAAATACTTAGGAGTATTTCTACCTAAAGAAACAAAAGACTTATATATAGAAAACTATAAAACACTAATGAAAGAAATCAAAGAGGACACAAATAGATGGAGAAATATACCGTGTTCTTGGATTGGAAGAATCAATATAGTGAAAATCTGTATACTACCCAGAGCAATCTATAGATTCAATGCAATTCCTATCAAGCTACCAGAGGTCTTTTTCAGAGAATTAGAACAAATAATTTCACAATTTGTATGGAAATACAAAAAACCTCGTATAGCCAAAGCAATCTTGAGAAAGAAGAATGGAACTGGAGGAATCAACGTACCTGACTTTAGGCTATACTACAAAGCCACAGTCATCAAGACAGTATGGTACTGGCACAAAGAAAGAAATATAGATCAAAGGAACAAAATAGAAAGCCCAGAGATAAATCCACGCATCTATGGACACCTTATCTTTGACAAAGGAGGCAAGAATATACAATAGAGAAAAGACAATCTCTTTAACAAGTGGTGCTGGGAAAACTGGACAGCCACTTGTAAAAGAATGAAACTAGAACACTTTCTAACACCATACACAAAAATAAACTCAAAATGGATCAAAGATCTAATCATAAGACCAGAAACTATAAAACTCCTAGAGGATAACATAGGCAAAACACTCTCTGACATAAACCAAAGCAGGATCCTCTATGACCCACCTCCCAGAATATCGGAAATAAAAGCACGAATAAACAAATGGGACCTAATTAAAATTAAAAGCTTCTGCACTGCAAAGGAAACTATAAGCAAGGTGAAAAGACAGCCTTCAGAATGGGAGAAAATAATAGCCAATGATGCAACGGACAAACAATTAATCTCAAAACTATACAAGCAACTCCTGCAGCTCCATTCTAGAAAAATAAATGACCCAATCAAAAAGTGGGCCAAAGAACTAAACAGACATTTCTCCAAAGAAGACATACAAATGGCTAACAAACACATGAAAAGATGCTCAACATCACTCATTATCAGAGAAATGCAAATGAAAACCACAATGAGGTACCACTTTACACCAGTCAGAATGGCTGCCATCCAAAAATCTACAAGCAATAAATGCTGGAGAGGATGTGGAGAAAAGGGAACCCTCTTACACTGTTGGTGGGAATGCAAACTAGTACAGCCACTATGGAAAACAGTGTGGAGGTTCCTTAAAAAGCTGCAAATAGTCCTGCCATATGACCCAGCAATCCCACTGCTGGGCATATACACCGAGGAAACCAGAATTGAAAGAGCCACGTGCACCCCAATGTTCATCGCTGCATTGTTTCCAATAGCCAGGACATGGAAGCAACCTAGATGCCCATCAACTGACGAATGGATAAGAAAGCTGTGGTACATATACACAATGGAATATTACTCAGCATTAAAAAAAAAATTCATTTGAAGCAATTCTACTCAGATGGACGAAACTGGAGCCCATTATCCAGAGTGAAGTAAGCCAGAAGCAAAAACAACAACACAGTATATTAACACATATATATGGAATTTAGAAAGACGGTAACAAGAACCCAACATGCGAGACAGCAAAAGGAACGCAGATGTATAGAATAGACTCGTGGACTTTGGGGATGAGGGTAAGGGTGGGATGATATGGGAGAAGGACATTGAAACAAGTTAATTATCATATGTCTAATCAATCGCCAGCCCAGGACTGATGCTCGGGGCTGGTGCAGCAAGATTTCCCGGGGGGGAGGGAGGAGGGAGGGGGGTTCTGGAGGGGAAGCATATGTAAACCCATGGCGATATCATGACATTGTATGGCAAAAACAATTAAAAATTAATTAATTAATTAATTAATTAATTAAAAAAATAAAAATTGCATCATGGACTTCCCTGGTGGTCCAGTGTTAAGACTCCATGAATCCAGTGCAGGGATGCAGGCGCCATGGATTCAACCCCTTGTCAGGAAACTGAGATCCCACATGCCATGTGGCTTGTCTAAAACATAAATAAAAATATTTTAAAAATTTCATCATACCAAATTATTATCTGTTTCCTGACAAATTTTGCAACAGATATAGTAAGATCTTATTTGACATCTAGTGAAACCTAGGTACAATAAAACTATTATACTTAATGTTGGTGCCTCTAAAGATATGTCTGTATTAATTAAACCAATAAACTGAAACTAACTTTAATACCAAATACCAATTTAATGTGGAATATTTCCCAGTTCATGTGCACTGGAAATTCATTTGGGTTACTTTTTTTATGTTTCCTTAAAGCAAATTAAACAGAGCTCATTTAGAAATTAATTTTGGTAAGACCATCCAAATACAAAGACATATATTTATAATACATACATGGACATATAGATAAACACAACCAGAGATTTCATAGCTTCATTTTAAAACTTAGTTATAAAACATGTATTACAATGTAAAACTCATTAGTTTATAAATAATAGTTGGAATAAGTTTTAAAAGACTTCTTTTTCCTTTTTTTCTTCAGTTGAAAAAGAATTGGAGATGGTCTAGATAAGACAAAGATGAGCTCCTGAGAGTCTGTCCCAAAGGCACAGGGAGAGGAAAGCAAGTTCCTTTTAAAAGGACTTGTTCCCTTAGGGTAAAAGTTCTGAAAAATGATGTTTATCAAGCCAGCAAAATCAGTTTTAGACTGTCAAATGAACCTCATTTTGGTTATATTTTCTCCGGAGCCTAAAGAATATCATGATCATACAGTGTTAACCAATGTAAATTTGGCTTCAGTCGCAGAACCATAAATAAAGGTGGTCCCATTTCTTAGGATGCAACTTTAATAAAGGGCTATTTTTAATAACTGAACTTTTGTTGCCCAGGTCTGCCAACTAAAATAGTGTACCTTCTTTAACACAAATATATCCTTACACATGTATATAAGATAAAAATCAAACCAACTCCAGAGACTCAAAGAAAAACCATTTTCCAAAGCCTCACTTCAAGCCAATAGCATAAAAACCTACCCATAAGGAATTTCCTCATGTGTCCTTCTTTTTTACAGTTCTAGTTGGTAGATGGCATTATAATTTAGAGAGCCATTAGGGATCATTGTTCTCCTGACTTTAAGGAGTACTGAGGTCAAGCAGTGTTACAGTAAAATACTTTTTCTTTTCCTTTTCACAGGTGCACAACTAAAAATTTCTCAATTCTGCAAAATACACCCTAGAGGGCTACAAGACGGAAAAGAGCTCCGACTATCTATTATTAGCTGTTCACAGCCCGTGTTGTCAAATACCAAGCAAACAAACAAATCAACGCAGAGTGGTCTCTCAGGGTCACAGTTTCCTAATCCAAAAGGGAAAAGCCCAATCAATGTCCTGCCAAAGATGAAAGCAAATACAACAGAGAAGAATACCCTGTTGCTGTCACACATGAGCTCTGCTACTTGCCAGACACATCTCAACAAGTCAACGCCTTGCATCTTTCATTATAAAATTGAGAGCTCCACGGGTCAACAATGCCTGGCGAGCACTAAGCCTGTGGGGCTGTCCATGAGACAGAAGCACGCAACTAGCTGCTATACGGGATCTGAGAGCCACCACTGGCCAAGGTGCCTACATGGAATGGTGGTCCCTTTGTGGTTGTGAAAACTGTAACTTAACCAAACTTGGGGCTGCTCACCTAATGCTCAACAAAACCAACCTACTGATGCCAGGCTGTGACAAAGGAAAGTCCAGCATTTATTGCAGAGTGCCAAGCAAAAGAGTGGAAGATAAGCCTCAAATCTACTCCAGCTTGGTCTTTGAATTAAGGTTTTTTTTTTTAAGGGGAAGAACAAAGAGGATGGTATTAATCATCACCCATTTCTTAATCCAAATTTTCAGAGTCAGGATGTCTCTAGTTTTTGATTTTTCTGTCCAGGTGGACCATGACTCAGGGTCTGTTAGCTCACCTTGCCTTGGAGAAAAAAACTTGTGTTTGCACACTAGTGATGATATCTAATAATAGCATTTTTAGTACACTAATGATGTTATTGACATCTTAATCATCTGACTCTGGTTGATGACTACTCAAGTTAGTGCAAGATTGAGCTCAGACAGGACAAGAAAGGGGATAAATAGTGAGATTAATCATAAAGTCAGTAAGGGAACTCAGTTCTAGTGGGACTTGGTTTCAGCTGAACACCTTCTATTTCAGTGTCTGGGACTGAAAGGAGCAAACCCAGTTGCACGTTCTTCTGGGAGAATACATGTAGTTATTTTGGTAGGCTCCAGTGAACACCCACGCTGGATTTCAAGGTGACTTTCTCCAACAGTCTTGCTTATTCTCAAAACCCTCATGTACCACCAGGCCTCCAGCACCGAGGACAGCGCTCAGGCAGCCCAGCAGCTGCTGCTGCTGCTAAGTCGCTTCAGTCATGTCCGACTCTGTGACCCCATAGACAGCAGCCCACCAGGCTCCTCCGTCCTTGGGATTCTCCAGGCAAGAATACTGGAGTGGGTTGCCATTGCCTTCTCTGCAGGCAGCCCAAGTCTGTCGATATGCAGCCATCCCAAGCCAGGCAGTAGCTGACCCAGGCAGAAAAGGGGAGGACATCAGAGAGCAAAGGTCAGGTAGCAGACGGTGGAAGGGCCAGAGCTCTCTTCAGATCCACCAGAGCTTAACTACCCTGTGTGCATGTGCGCTCACAGCTCGGCAGCTAGAGTGTGAGTTTGTGTACAGGCACAGGCCTGTAGTAGCAATATACGTCCTGTGTGTGCCCAGCCTGTCTGTACATGCATTGTGGGTGCCCATGTGCAGGTATATACCTCTGAGACACTTCCTATGTTTACAAAAGGCACTTCCATCTTCTTCCCTATTGTAAAGTTGGGATTCCAGGGAGAGATGCCCCTGCTGGAACTCAGGCACAGCCTGGCAGGGAATGTGGAATTGTTCATGCTCCCCGATTGGCAAGGATCCTCCAAGAGGGTCTCATATGGCTGTCAGAATACCCTCACTTTATTCCCACTGGCAGCAGGTTAACTAACGACCTTCTGGTACTCAGGAAGAAACTCAGTGGGGGAAGGTAGAATGCTGGGCAGAAAGAAGGTATCTCCCTGACCAGGCAGTCTTACAGAGGTGAGCAGGCAATGGAACCAACAAAGCATTTCTTTGCAGAGCGAGGAGCCCAAGAGCCAAGCCTCAAGCCTGACACCCAGCCCTCCTCTGCAGCACTCACCTGCAGAAGTGTTCCAGGTCTTTGCATAAATGCGGGCGGCCTCCTCTCCAGAGTGATGTCATGGGATACATTTAGTCTGACCTCCTTCAGAATGTAACATCCAGTTACTATTCTTACAGATGCCTCTGCTACTTGTGAATATTTTAATTCATAAACTTGTGCTAAAGCTGTGACACATTACAGCTTCACTGTGTTTTCCTTTTTTTTTCACTGAGCATGGTTTGGTCATACCTGAGGAATGGGGATAGCAAGACCAGATCCCTCTCCTCTATGGGTCTGTTCCTATCACTAGGTACGGGGTCTTGATCTTTCCTGTCCTGGGCTTCAGAGCTTTCCTCTCCACTCTGTGGTTTTCCATCTATGCACCATTTGTGAGCTTGGGAAGTTGTAACTCTACATGGGTGTGGCAATCGTGGAACCTAACAGGAGTGAACTGGGGGCCCAGAGATACCTAGGCAGAGCTGGAGGACCCTTGGATTTCTCTCTTTGTTAGCAAGAACAGCCAGCCACAGGAGTGGTCAGTGCTGTTTACGCCATCTCCTCTCAGATCAGCATCTCTGAGAGGGCAGGCAGGATCCTGATCATATTTTCAGCCTTGGCACAGGGCCTGACCCAAAGAATGCAGAGGACATTATCACATTTAACAGAGCAGGAAACTGAAGTCTAGTGATGAGAGCGTCTGCCTCAGGTCACATAGCAGTTCTCCCCTCCACACTCTCATTTGTTCATTCATTCAGCTCTTGTTTACTAATAATGTGCCTGCCCCCTGCTGGGCACTGAAGGGGCAGGAGAGACAAGTAGGAAGCAGTTAGAGCAGTCCAGGGTGGTGAACATGATGACACACACGTCAACTCAGGGGAGACATCTGGGGAGAGGGAAATGTTTGAGTAGGGCTCTAAATCTTGCCAGGCATAAGGAGTGGGACGGAGGACACCACTCTCAGTCCTGGCTCTGATTCTGTCATGTGGAGCAGCCCTGAGCAAGTTTCTGTCCCTCTCTGTGTTCACTGGTATAAGGAGAGGTGGATCTAGGGGCTTCTGGGCATCAAAACTAGCAATAACTCTGATGCCTTTTCATCATCACAAATGGCCACTTTCTGTTCTGTGGGGCCTCATGTCCATTCTAAGCCCAGCCTTCCAGTGACCCTGCCAGCCAGTCAAGGATGGACTCAGTTACTCTGGACCCAGATTCTCCTACACTTAGGACATCTGGGCCACGCTTCTCCAACAGTGATAGACCTTCTGTTATTTGAGCTCTCCAGTATTTTTGAACACTCTCCTATTTTTGGATAGTTCCCCATATTGTAAGTACCTCCTTCCCAAGGTAGAATCCAGAAAACTCTCTTATCCAGCAGCTCTTGCAGGAAGGGGTAGATAAATGACTTAGACTATACCAGTGAGATGAACCCTCATGAGTCTTTGATTCAAAAACCAGCAATAAGCAGATGAGAGTCCTACATGTGGGCTCTATCTTGCTGACACAAGGCAGGTACCAGAAGTGATGAGTAATAGATTTGGGAGCTGTTTCTGAAAGCTGAGATTTAACCCTGCTTCTTGAGCCCTATCAACTATGCTGTAAGCTTCCCAACATTTTAAAATATATTCTCTTTCTGCTTAAAGTAGTAAGTATGAATTTTGTTGGTTGCAACCAAGTACTCAGGCTGATCTACTCACTGCCCCACTGTTAAAGGTCTTTCCAGCCCTCTAGAGGGTGGACATGGGACTGGGCACCCAGCACAATGCACACCACCCCCACCACTGTACACATTAGGAGATGGAGGTGCTGGCTGCTAAGCCTGGTTGAGCCAAGCCAGACCTTTGTTTCTCTTTATTGTGACAACCACAAATCTGGACAGCTGAGCCAAGAACTTGAAATCCTATCCAGAGCAAAGTTTTTGAATATATGATGAAATGGTTGCAAACCATGTTCAACTCATGTTTTTTATTGAATAGTAGTGCTTTCCCCCCAAGTTAATAAAATTGTTCAACACAGAAATGTTTGGAAATTATCCCCAAAGATAATCACCAGTGCAGTTTTGTGTATTTCATAGTAATAATAATGTTTACTTAGTGCTTAGCATTAATATGGGTTAGCCATTCTTTCTAAGCATTTATGACACATGATTTACATATGAGTTATGGACTGAATTGTGTCTTCCCAAAATTTACATGTTGAAGTCCCCCATATGACTGTATTTGGAAACAGGGCCTTTGAAGGGATAATTAAGGTAAAATGAGTTCATAAGGGTAGAGTCCTAATCCAACAGAGCTGGTGTCCTTACAGGAAGAAGACAAAACACAAGGAAGACACACATGCAGAGTAAGGTCTTGTCAAGAGTCAGCAAGAAGGCAGCCATCTGCAAGCCGAGAGAGGCCTCACCAGAAACCAACCTTACCGACACCTTAATCTTGGACTTCTAGCCTCCAGATACATGAGAAAATAAATTTCTTTTGTTTAAGCCACCCAATATGTGGTATTTCATTATGGCAGTACTGGAAGACCAACACAAACTCATTTAATCATTACAGCAACCATTTTTCCCATGCATAGAACAATTCAATAAATATTTGCTAAATTAATGAAGGATAAATTTATTTGGTATCATATGCTACTTTTTAAAACCTGACCACATAAGTACTTTCCTTATTTTATTACCTCTTTAAATAAAAAAAAAAGGATACATGATGTCCATGCATTCATTCATTCAGTTAACTATTCGGTGAACAAGTACTATGCTGAGTCCCCATTAGGTGCAAAGCATTGTGTAGGTACTGGGGAACATAGCAATGAACAAACAAACAAAAAGTCAGCCTACATGAAATGCACTTGTGCTATGGAAGTGCCATTGCCAAACTGTCAGACATCAATTAACCCATTTATCTGGGTTTCTTTTGATTGAAAGTTCTCTGATGAGCCAATCAGACAAAGGCAGCTATATTCTTTTCTCTTAAAAAGGTCAACTAGATAACTAGAGGGCTCCTGGGAGCCAGAGAAAGACAAAGATGAAGCCCTTGGAATTTGTCCGGCATCCACAGGGCTGATCAAGCCACTAGTACTGGTCCCTGAGCCACCTGGGCATGTGTCTCCAGCTCACACAAGGTCAGGACTGATGGAAAACAAACCACACCTTAAAGATTTTGGAAATGAAACAAACGAATCATTTCAAAGAAAATTTGATTGAATGCTTATACCATACGGGGGTAGGGAAAATCTTTTTCAGCACAACAAAGAAGGCAGAAACCACAAAGGAAAAGACTGGTAGATTTGAAGATCTGACTACATGCAAATTCTAAATGTCTCCATGCTAAAAAAAAAAACAAAAAAAAAAACCACCATTAAAAAAACTAAAAGATAAATAGAAAACTTGCAAAAACTGTAACACTGGCAACAGAAAAAGAGCTTGACCTGTAACTCAAATCAAGAATAAAAAGACAAATAAGCAAAGGACAAAGATAGGCAATTCCAGAAAGAAGAAATGCTCCCCTGCTCTGCCTAGCCACTCATTCAGGTGAGATGTGAAGTAGCTGCCTTAATGCTGCCGCCTAGGTCATAGGGGTGCTGATTCCCGTAAGAAGAGGAAGGACCTGGCTTCCATAAGCCACACCTCACTCACCTGGAAGTCCCTCCCTTCTATCACTCTCCCCATATAGCCAGAATCCAGCCCCTTTTTCCTGGTGGCAACCTAGGCAGCTTAGCCCACCGCCAGGCCAGGTGAACTCAACAATAAAAGCAGGGTAAAGATCATGAGAAAATGTGGACACGTCAGTGTCTGACATCCTGCAAACCCTTTCTGATGGGAAGCTTGGAAAGCTGTCTCACAAACCTCAAAAAATTCTTAAACTCTGACTACCACCAGCAGGTTTGCTTGGGAGTTAACATGGAGGAAAAAAAAAAAACAGGTTTTTTTTTTTTTTTTGGTCCATGAGGATTGTCACTGCAGTATTATTTACAATAGTGCCAAGGTGGAAACTATCCAAAAGTCCAATCCCAAAGCAGAATTCATCTTTGTACATCCTTAGGATGCTCTGCTGCCCATAAAAATGATGATGCAGAGGACTGTGGAATGATACAGAGAGATGTTCATGGCATGTGGCCAGGTAAAAAATGCAGGTTGCAAAACAATATATTCAGGATGATTTTCACGTGTTGTAGTGTGAAATCATTTAGTTGTGTCTGACTCTTGGTGAATTGATAGACTGTAGCCCGTCAGGCTCCTCCTCTGTCCATGGAATTCTCCAGGCAGGAATACTGGATTGGGTTGCCATTTCCTTCTCCAGGGGATTCTCCGACCCAGGTTCAATTCCTCAGATTCTTTACCATCTGAGCCACCTATTTTTAAAAGCATGTATCATGGTTTAGTCATTAAGTCATGTCCAGCTCTTGCGACCCCATGGACTATAGCCTGCCAGGCTCCTGTGTCAATGGGATTTTCGAGGCAAGACACATTCATGGAAAAAAATGGAAGAAAAGTTAATAGTGAGTATCATTGACTAGTGGGATTATAAGAGTTTTTTTTTCTCTTTTTTTTTGAATTTACCTGTATTTTCCAATTTTTCTACAATGAATAGGCATTTCTGTAACAAGGAAAAATCTATTTTAATAAGGAGCATTTCCAGAGCTGTCTCTTGGCTCAAAAAGGATTAGAATGCTAGAGAGGGAGAAGCACATCATGGGAAGATCATGACAGAAATGAGAATGATGTCCCCTCCTACACGGCATGAATTGCAAGGTGTGAGTAGAGGGTCGGTGCTGCCAGACTTCTCATATCCTGATTTGTGGTGTCCTTGCTTGTGCCCAAGTCTTTCCCTTCTCTGATGGTCATTAGCAGTCCATGTGGTCAGGACTGGAGGTGGCCATGAGGACCTTAAGAAGGGCTCATGTTAGCCCAGGAAGATGTTGGAGAGTATAGGGACGCAGGCAGAGGAAGGCCTTTTTAGAGGTGATGGAACAACTCTTGGGGCGGGGCCCAGTGCTGGGAAATCTAAGGAGAAGTAAATTTTCAGAACAGGATGGTACATTCCCTGGAGGGAGTCAGGCTGCTTCCCAGTCTCAGAGCTTATTACAGGGAACCAAAAAATCAATGCTAAAGACACTGAGCCCAGTGGGCTCAGACCCACAGATAACAAAAACAGTACTTGAAGAGGCTGCTCTCAGGGCCAGGAAAGAAACAAGAGCACAACATAGAGCACTTCAAAGATAGGGAAAACCCTACTGGCTAGAAATCTGCTAGAAGGCACCAGAAAGGTACAGAAGGGGACTGCGAAGAGAACCAACCCCAATGACCAGTGGCTGACTCCCCAGAAGAATCAGCTAAGTGGGGGCTCAACACATCTGAGCCAGCTGTCCTGTCCTCCCTAATCTCAGGGAACTCCAGGGAGGAGCAGGGACTTGCTTGAGGTCATACAGAAAATTAAGACAAAGACCAAAATGTGGACATTCTGACTCCCAGTCTAATATGTTAACCATTACTCCCTAAAGAAGACTTCCCAGGTGGCTCAGCGGAGACGGCAATGGCACCCCACTCCAGTACTTTTGCCTGGAAAACCCCATGGACGGAGGAGCCTGGTAGCCTGCAGTCCATGGGGTCTTTAGGAGTCAGACGGACTGAGCGACTTCACTTTCACTTTCCACTTTCACGCATTGGAGAAGGGAATGGCAACCCACTCCAGGGTTCTTGCCTGGAGAATCCCAGGGACGGGGGAGCCTGGTGGGCTGCCGTCTATGGCGTCGCACAGAGTCAGACACAACTGAAGCGACTTAGCAGCAGCCGCAGCAGCAGGTGGCTCAGTGATAAAGAACCTACCTGCTTGCCAATGCAGGAGACACAGGAGACTCGAGTCAAACCCTGGGTCAAGAAGCTCCTCTGGAGAAGGAAATGGCACCCCACTCTAGTATTCTGGTCTGGGAAATTCCATGGGCAGAGGAGCCTGGCGGTTTCAGTTCATGGGGTTGCAAAGAGTTGGACATGACTGAGCACAGGCATACCCTCTAAGGAGAATTTTATTTCATCTGAAGACATAAAGAATGCCTATATCATATAAAGTATTTGAAACTATAAAAAACAATTTATCACTTAATTTATGAAGTAAATATAGATAGAATTCCAAAAGTTGATGTGACATCAAATTTTTAAACAATGAAAAATGGATAGGCTAATACCATATATAAATAAAGGTAGAAAATCTCCTAAACAGAATTTTAACTGAGGATTAAATATGTAACTTGAATTTCCACTAAAATAAAACAACATGTATCTCTAGTGTGCCAGGCTTATATTGAACAACGATCAGGGCAGTACCTAAAGATTTGCTGAGCACCACCCAGGTGTAATTATATGATGAGTTTATATTCTACTGTAGCAACTCTATAAGGATGCCAGGATTGTCTCTGCAACAGCTGCGCTATGACCTTCAATCCGTCCATAGCTTGACAATAAGAGCTGCCATGTTCACACAGGTGACTCTACCCTTGTCACCGATGAGTGGTCCAAATGACCAATAATCGCTACAATAACTGAACCCAATGTAGTTGGTCCTAGCGAATTTGGAATTGGAATTTTAGTCCTTTTCTGCAGAGAGTGCACATCTGCAGAGACCATGAGAGATGAAGCAAATACTCCCAGAGAAGCAAACATGGGAAACAAAGAGAAATTCATTGCTGAGTTCTCCATGGGCCAGTGAGGGGTGAAGGAAGTCAGTGCAAAACACCAGACCAGAGAAGGCCTCGGGCTCAACTGTGTTGCATTTCAAAAAAAAATCCCCAGGAAAAGGTTTTTTTTTTTTTAGCCAATCTTTGACAGATTCTGAACTTGTGACCTGCATTTCCAGCTGTGGCTGTACTCTTGATTCTGGTGTACTCTGGAGGCCCAGCTACATTCCTACATTTGGAGCAAATATTAGAGGTACTTCCCAGTGACCTCGAGTCAATCTTTATCTGGCTTGAGTCGGTTACTATTGCTTGTGATCATTTTTACTAAAATATCTAATTTTACAGATGAGGCTATTGAGGCTCAGAGCACTGAAGGAACTTGCCCAAGATTTCATAGCTAACCTGAGATTTGTCCAAAGCCATCTGACTCCAAAGCCTGTGTCCTCTGTCATATTAAAGAGGAGTCCACAACAATTCAATACCTTTTCTCAGTAAAATCTCTTAAAATTAGAAATAGAGAATTTCCTAGGTAAAAAGGAAAAAAAAGCAAGAGTTAATTTCTTGGAAAGAAGAGATTTGAATTCAGGAACCAATCTACTTTCTAATGGGGAAAGATGGCAAATATAACCCAAGTCTTTGCTGTCATCCTCAAAGCTATTAAAAGCTTCACTGTGGCTTGTGTGGGGGTAAACCTTGGAGAGAAAGAAAGGGAATATCCCCTGCCTTTGTAGAAACACCAGGTAAACCACAAGATCTCAGGGATGACACACAACAGGGAATCCACCTAAAATACCAGTGCATCCTGCACACGTGTGCTGTATGACTCCAACCTCACTCAAAATAATCTCAAAAAAATATTTTTAATCAGTAGAATTAAAGTTCCCCCAAAAGAAAAAAAGGTAACGGAATCTAAAACATGAAGGATGGACATGCTGGGCCCAAGTGTGTAGTGAAGAGAGGATAGTTTCACAAGGTGAATTTCCAGAGAACGTGGGGTAAGGAGTGAGGGAGGTGATTCAGCCACTGACACCTGTGGGAGCATCAGACTGAAACCCACAAGGCCGCCCTCTGCATGCAGGGGATGCCTGCCGCCTGCTACCTCCTCCACTCGGTACACAGGCTGGTATGTGCTCATCATTTGGTATTCAGTAGACACTTAGTAACTAAGTCGGGTGTTGTAGGACTTCAGAATGAAAGAGAACTCTTAAAGCAGCAGTTGTAAATATCAACAAAACCTGTTTAGGTGGCGAAGTAGACACAATTTGTGCTGGGGGACAACATTTTGTGTGTGTGTTCCTGAGTCAACATGAGCCTGTTAGGAGCTAGGAGGATGGACCTCTAAACTTACGCCCATGGAAAGGTTCAGGAAGGATGTCTTTGGGCGTGAGAGCAGACACGGGCACTTGAAGGAAGGAGATTGGCAGACAGGTCCTCTCCTTCCAAGCACCTCTGCTCCCTCCGGTGCTCTTCCACAGATCCTGCCCCTCGACATATGCATTCAGTCCCTACTCTACCTTGGGCTCTCCCATTCCCATTCCTGCGTTCCTCAAGGGCAGATCTCCCTGCCAGATGAGGAATTTCAGGGCCTCCAGCAGCTCCAAACACCCACAGCCAGTTTCTAAACTGAACCTCTAGCCATATTACCTACAACTCCCCCCAGGTGCTCTCTGCTCTACCTAGTTTTTGCTCCTCCCAAGAGACCTGTTTCCTAACTTCCTTGGCTGGGTGAACTGCGTCCTTCCTGTCTCACTCTGGACATCTTTGCCTCCAGATCAGACTCGTCTTTCCAAGGTAAGCACAAATGATCCCACCGGGAGAAGATTATCCATATTCCTCTGAGGACAGGGGCCCATGATGACTTGTCCTCTGATTTGAGGTATTCAAACTTAGCTCTGCCTCAACCTGTATGTAAATGGAAGAGAGAAGGAGGAAAGACCAAAAGTGAGCACCGAGAGGGTAGAAACTCCAAGAGAAGAAGCTAAAGACTATTGTACTACACAGGAGTGTTTGTAAGGTGGTTGACTATTTATGAAGTGTGAAAACAAACATTACAGGAAAATATTTCCTTTACTAAAGCGACAACAACAAAAAATAGAAAATGAGAATAAATGAGGTATGTTCAGGATTGAAATGAAGAGCACTATAAAACTTTATAGAAAAACATAAAAGAAGGCTCCAATGAATTAAGAGATGAATGATATTCTTAGATTACAACACTAAATACTACAAAGACACCAATTCTCTTCAAAGTTTATATTTATATTTAATGCACTCTCATTTTAAAACTTAACAAAATGGGTTTACATTTAATTAGAAGAATGTTCATGTGCAATACTGACCAAGGGACATTTTTGAAAGTAGAATAATACTAAAAACTAAAATACTACAATAAATACTATAATGAGTAACACAAAAATCAAATCTGTGGCACAGAAATAGATCAATTATCAGAAAGCTCAAACACTAAACAGAAATACAACATGAAATTTTAAAATTTCGCCACTAGAAATATTTATTATATGAGGAGCTCTTAGAAATCAATCAGAAAAAGAAGAGAGTCTGAAAAAAATAAGGGGCAAGAAGAAAAGTAATATGGAAAAGAAAAATATATATATAGCTTGTAAACATAAAAATTAGCCAATTCCACAAGTAATCAAAGAAAATTCAGTAAAAATAAATATCTTTACTATCAATTATCAAAGTTTAAAACATGATAATAGATTCCACCGAAAAGGGTTAAGGACGTGTATGCAAATCAGCCTTTTGGGGTGGGAGAGCAATTAGAGAAATGTATAGAAGCACATTCAATCCAGCAGTTTCACTTCTAGAAATCTATCTTCTGAAAGTAATGTATAGAAATAGCTATGTATGTGTACTCAAAGATATTCAGCCAGATATTACCTGAGTATAAAAAATTCAAGGCAACTTCAATATCTACTAACAGTGGGTTAGATTAAAAAATATTCTATACACATAAGATAAAATACCATGTAGCAGTTAAAAATAACAGCATAAGAGAATGCACAAAAAATGCCAGAAAAATGCCAGTTACATTGCATTAAGTGAAAACAAATTATAAAATCTAGTCTTCTAACAAATGTTTATTGAGTGACCACCACGCACTACTGAACAGCAGTGAACAAAATAGATAACATTCCTACTCTCATGAAATCTTCTGTTTCATAAAATTTATAAACTGGACTGTAAGCATGGTTCCAACTAAAAAAATAAAATAAATAAAAGAAGATGTGGTTGTAAGGGTGTCAAAAAAAGACACAAAATGATGTGTCAGGAGAAAGTGACTGCCTCCAAGTTTGGCACTGAAGGTGGTTTTTAGACTCCTTTTGGTACTTTTCTGAGTTTTGCAAGTTGTTTGTAATGAATATATATCATATTTGTAGCCCAGAATGAAAATCAAAGACTGCCATCTTTTTTTCAAAGAAGGTGAGTGGGACCTGTGTAGGAGGTGATGAATAGAAGACAGGCTGGGTAGGGGTGGGCTGGAGTGAGGAGATGCTGGGGAAGGGCCACACGAGCAGGAGTGGGTGTGGAATCCAGACAGTGGGAGGAAAGAAAAGCCCAGGCAAAGGAACATCTTATAGGTCTTTCTCTTAATATCCTCCCCCACAAAATCATATTGATCCTGATTACAGTGTCTTTCCCATGAGTCAGGGGATGTCCTCTCATCCCCAGGCATGGCTGAGGCCCTGGCCTCCCCTGAGGACAGAGGTTGATCACTATTTGACTCAACCTTTCCTAACCTGGCTTTTTTTTTCCCCCTTTGAACCTGTGCTGCCTTTTTGAAAATAGGTTTCAGAACTGATCACTTGTTCACTTTCATTTATCAAATGTTGTCACTTTTAGACTCCTTCTAGTGTTCAGGCAAGGGGTGGCCAAGATTCCTTCCCACATGTTGAGCTGTTATAGATATTCCCCTTTCATCCTCAAGACAATCAGTCCAGCCAAGTCTCTCTTCCCAAGAGACCTGAGGTCCCAGAGTCAGTCATGGATAGATCTTACCCCTGGGAATTAAGAGCGATGGTCTTTGCAGGCTGACCATCTCCCATGTGGCTTCTTTCACTGAATGAAGCTCTGTATTGGAGTTTGCTATTTCCTCTTTGTGGGGCTTCCCAGGTGGTTCAGTAGGTAAAGAATCCACCTGCAATTCAAGAGATGCAGGTTCGATTCCTGGGTCAGGAAGATCCCTGGAGGAAGGCATGGCAACCCATGCCAATATTCTTGCCTGGAGAACCCCTTGGACAGAGGAGCCTGGTGGGCCACAATCCATGGGGTCACAAAGAGTTGGATATGACGGAAGCTACTGAGCATGCATGCATACACATTTCCTCTTTATGGCATGAGCTAAGAGACAACAGTGCTCAGAAGATCAATACTTCAAAACGTGACCATGATACATGTGATAGCTTAGACTACTTATAGGACTTCTCCCAGGGAAGTACCACCATCATCTTAGCACAGACTCCAGTATGACCTGAACCTTTAGGATCCTGTTCCTGCCTCCCCCTTCCAGTCAATCCTTTTAGTGACCCCAGCTCTCCCCTTTCATCACCCTTAACCATACACATCCCACACAAACAGGGTCTCATGGCTTTTCAGAACTCAACCTGCTCTTGGCCACCATGCTGGCCACTGGAGCTCTGCTGTCCCTCGTCTTTTACTTCAGTTCCTGTCCAGCCCCATATGCACTGCTGCCCAGCCCTTCTAACTCCCTATCAGCCTTTTTGTCAACATCCAGGACTTTCCTCCTGTGCTGATGCCACAGTGAGTGGGGTTCAGTCCTTCATCCTTGTGCCAGCCTGGGGTGCTGAGAAGAGATGGATATGTGGGTAGTCACAACATGGTAGGCTGCATGCTCTGACACCAAGTGATCTGAGTGGCAAAGGGGCTCCTAGCCCAGGGCTGCTCCAAGTCCACATTCAACCTAAAACAGAGAAGAAAACGACCATCTTGTGGTCTGGTAGCTCCTCTCGTATTGCAGCTGTGAACCACATGGGCACTGGACCCAATCACGATGGACTAAACTTGATTTGATTCCATGGCCCTCCCACATGTCACACCTTTTTTCTTTCCCAATGACAGCCAAATGTCTTGAAAGAGTCATCTATACTCTACTTCCTCACCTGTAGTCTGTCTTCCCATGAGTCGCTTGTCAAGGTCTCTGATGAGCACCATGTCATCAAAGCCAGGATCCAGTTCTTTGTTCTCAGGTTGCTTTTTCGCTCAGCAGCTTTCAACTCAGCTGAAGGAAAACATTCCCCTGTATATTTTCCTCTCTTAAGTCAATGACTACAACTCCCCAGGCTTTCCTTCTACCTCTCTGGCTGCAACTTAGTTCTCCCTTGGCTGGCTTCTCTTCAGAAGCAGTCCTTCCTCTGAATGTGTTCGCAGACTGCAGGGATGAATTATCAGATTTCCATTTATACTCCTCAGATATCCTCTTCTAGGCTCATGCCACAAGTACTATCTATTTTGTTGTTGTTTAGTCACTGGGTCATGTCTGATTCTTTGCAACCTCATGAACTGTAGCCCACCATACTACTCTGTCCATGAGATTTCCTAGGCAAGAATACTGGAGTGGGTTGCCATTTTCTTCTCCAGGGGATCTTCCTGACTCAGGGATCAAACCCAGGTATTCTGTACTGGCAGGTGGATTCTTTTTTACTGTGCCGCCAGGAAACCTCCATAAATATTATCTATATACCAACGACAAATGTTTATTTCCCAGTCTGACCTCTCTCCTGAGCTTCGGATCCTACATCCAGCTTTCCCTTTGGTAGTTCCCACTGTACATCTAAGAGACATCTCCAATGAACCATGGTTCTGTGGACCTTAAGGGTGATTTCTCAGCATCCATCCATTCCATGCCTCCCCCCACCTTTTGTAAGCATACACTCCTGGCCACGGCTCCAGAGACTGTCTCTGATTGGTGAAGAAAATTCGTATAACCCTATTCCCACTTGCGACAGTGATTGGTGTCCTAAACTGATCCAATAAAACTGAACAGAAGTTCAGAAACTCTGTTTAATGGTTGGGTAGTAGAAGCTCCTTCTTCTGGTGGGTGTATAGCCATTTTACTCCACTGCAGGAAGCCAGATTGAGGACAAAGCCAGACTGAGGATTCAAGGATCAAAACATGCCTGATTTCTGGAATCAGAGTCAATACATTCCACCTGATGTTTAGACCAGTTTTACTTGTACTTTCTGTTATTTGCCAATTGAAGCATCATGAACATGTGAGAGAAAACACAGAACTCTCATGTTCCCACCACTCATCAACTTACTTTTTTGTGGTCCTTCCCACTTCAGTTCACGGCATCCCAATCCATTCAATGGTTCAGTCAAAATCTTCCAACTCATCCCTGACTCCTTTTGTACTCTCACACCCTTTGTCTGTCAGCAGCTCTTTCAGTTCTGTTTTCAAAGCATATAGAGACTTCATCCTCTCCTATTCCTGGCCCACTACTGTCTACTCTCTCTCAGCAGCCAGATGAATCTTTGAAAAACCTAAGTTAGATTACATCATTATCCTGCTTTAAAATCCTGCAACTTGGAATAGAGTTCAGAGTCCTCACCAGGCCTACAGGCTGTTTGGGCTCTAGCCCAGACTACCTTTCTGACACATCCCCTTCCACCGCCCCCCTCCCAACTGCACTGGCTCCATCTTCCTCAAAGTCTCCCCGTACTCCCATGGAAGGCCTTGGCACTGCTCTTCTATACCCTTACTTCTTCCTATAGTGGCTTCACTATTTGTTACTCAGGTCTGAACTCAGATGCTTCCCCCACCTCAGGAGGCCTTATCTGAGGACCCCATCTCATGGTGCTTACCCAGTCAAACCCTATCATAGTGCCTTATTTTGTTAACGGCACTTACCCCTGTAGGAAATTGTCTTGTTTGTGAGTGTTCACTTCTTTATTGTCTGTCTTTCTCCCTCTCCCGGTTGCTCCTTGATGGAAGGCCCAGTCTTGTTAACTGTTATATCCCAAGACCTAACATTCATTGCATGTGGACAGAGTGTGAATCTCTGCAGTGCTTCTGGCCATCATAGAAGCAGAAGATGGCTGAGTCCTATTGCAATGGAAGACCTGAGTCCCCGACTAGGCTTCTGGACAGAGTGCAGGTGTGGAGGCAGATGACGGGGAGCAGGGGAGAATCTGTGAGGCTTTCGGAGACCTGGGCTCCAGATAGTGGTTCACATTTGTTCCTAGCTGTTCTACGGAAAAAGCATCAGAGAAAAAGGGCCTGAGAAACTTCTGCGGCTACAGTCATGGGAAGCCCCAACCCGGAGAGGCCTTGAGGTGGGGTGTGTGTGGGGAGGTCTCCAGTCACCCTGAGGCCTTTGGTCACAGATTCCACTACTGCTGGGGCCCAGAGGCTTTGGCGTCACCAACCACCTTGACCACTATCACCTGGGAAGTGGGCATTCTGTTGAGGGAGGGAGGGAGTGGGCAATGCTGCCATCACAAGGCCTCAGGTCAGATCCAGGAACTAGCCAGACTGAGGCCACTCAGGCCCAGGCCAGGGAAGGGCTGCTTCACACATTTCCTGGCGCACACTTCCTTTCTCCTTTTAGAGGAGCAAATGTCGCTGGGGCCGTGGCCACAGCTTCCTGCCTTCTTCTGAGATCAGAAGCCACAGCTACAGTTTCAGTGGCTACCCTGGCAAACTAGCTTCAGAGACCGAGGGCCAGGCACTGTTCCCACCCCCACCTCTCCCAAGGTGTGTGCCCTATGAGCAGGGCACGACTAGTGACAGTCAGCTTGGTATCTTGGAGAGGGGAAGCTCTGACTCTGAGGGACCAGATAGCTCTGGCAGATCTGCACTCAACACAGGCCAGGCAGAGCTCCCCACTACTCCAGTTCCTGGCTCTGGAAAAAAAAAAATCACTGATCCGCTAAGCAATGAGCACAGACGCAATTACTGTGATGAGGGCCCATCTGTAGTCTGATATTCCTGGGCTGTGAGCGTCACTCAAGCTGTCTCCGGTTCCAAGAGGGACACTGCTCCCTCACCTGCCCCTGCCCTCCAGCCATAGTGAGCCATCTGTGGTGCTCTGTGGAGCCACTCTCTGTCATGGTTGCCTGTGCTGCCTTCTCTGCCTAGAACACCTTTCCCTGCTATCTTCTTTCCTGTTGGCTGACTTCTCATCGTATCCTTCAAGAGTCACTGGAAGCCCTCCATCATGCCTCACCAGCTGGGTGGGGATGCTTCTCCTTGCCCCCACTGTCCCGGCACTACAGTGTGTTCTCAAGGAGGCTGCCACCAAGATCCTCAGGGGTCCACCCTGGCTACCATATTTTAATTCATTGTCTCTCCCTCCTCCCCATTCCCGGGTCCCCTATCTGCTCTACTTTTTCCAAAGCATTTATCACCTTCTAACACACCATCTGCACACTTTTCACTAGGACCTCATCATTGTATTGTCTTTCTCCCTGCCAAGCTGCACGAGGGCAAGAATCTTTGGCTATTTTGTTCACTTATGTATCCTAAGCCCTCAGAAGAGTGTCTGGCATTTAGCAAGTGGTCAATGAATATTAGGGCTTCCTAGATGGTGTTGGTGGTAAAGAATCTGCCCGTCAATGCACGAGATGCAAGAGACACAGGTTCCATCCCTGGGTTAGGAAGATCCCCTGGAGAAGGAAATGGCAACCCACTTCAGTATTCTTGTCTGGAAAATTCCACAGACAGAGGAGCCTGGCAGGCTATACTCATGGGTATCAAAGAGTCAGACCAAATTGAGCGTGCGCGTGCGCGCGCGCGCGCACACACACACACACACAGCATATAAATGGAATGAATGAATGAACCGTAGTTGTCTGTTTACTTGTTGAGGAGCTCCTTGAGTGCAGGGCTTAAAGATAAGGAATCTCTACATCCTCAGTACCCAGTGAAGGACTGTGCGCAGAGCAGGACTTTCAGCCTGGCATGCAAGACTCTCATCATCTCTAACCAAGAATCTTGCCAGCGTCATCCTGCAAAGTAAAGCAGAAAGGAAGTGATTATGGCTAAAAGGGTGGCCTCATGAGTTGGCTTTGCCCTCCTCACCATGGGTTACTCTTGTATGCCCACTCTGGCAATGTCTGATCTCTTGCCCATCAGTTGAGAGTTGAACTTGGGTATGAATGACTAATATCTGAGCAAGTGTGAACTTTATCAGCATGAGTTGTGTGACCACAAGATATGCCATGGGGATACTCAGAATTAATTGAGCGATATTACAGGGTATTGAATGTGTGTGGGAAGGGAATTTCCTACAATTGTCCCAATTCCTGGAACAACAGCAGGGAGGGGAACTACATATTATAAATCAAGGAGGAAGGAACCAATCCTTCATTAAATGGTGATAGAGAAAATGGTTATTTTGGGGGAAAAAACCTGTTAAAATCCCTACCTTACACTACCCAACAAAATTAACTCCAGCTGATTAAAATTAAATGTAAAAAAAAAAACCCAAATAGAAGATAAAACATATACCCTCTCATTCAGTGGGAGAGGATTTTCTAAGAATAAAAATCAGTGAAAGAATTTATCCAAGAGAAATCAAATTATATTTCCACATACAGACTTGCACTTGAATCGAGCAGTTTTATGTGTAGTGGCCCCCAAACTGGAAACAACCCACATTTTCATCACTAGATAAATGGTTAAACAAATTATGGACTACCCATACAATGAAGCACTACTGAGCAATATAAAGGAAGGGACTATATATTCATAGCAACATGGATGGACCTAGAGACTGTCATACTGTGGGAATTAAGTCATAATTATATGATATCACTTACATGTAGAATTTTTAAAAATGATACAAATGAACTTATTTACAAAACAGAAATAGACTCACAGACATAGAAAACAAACATGGTACCAAAGGTGAGAGCGGGGCAGAGGGGCAGAGATAAATTAGGAGTTTGGATTAAGATATACACACTACTATATATAAAATAGGTAAACAGCAAAGACATGCTATACAGCATAGGGAACTATATTCAATATTTTGTTGAATATAAGAGAAGAGAAACAAAAGAGCCTCTTAAAGAAGGTGAAATAGAGAGAAAAAGTTGGTTTAAAACTCAACATTCAAAGAACTAAGATTTCGGTCCCATTACTTCATGGCAAATAGATGGGGGAAAAATGTAAACAGTGACAGACTATTTTCTGGGCTTCAAAAATCACTGCAGACAGTGACTATAGCCATGAAATTAAAAGATGCTTGCTCCTTGGAAGAAAAGCTATGACAAACCTAGACAGCATATTAAAAAGCAGAGACATCACTTTGCTGACAAAGGTCCATCTAGTCAAAGCTATGGTTTTTCCAGTAGTCATATACAGATGTGAGAGCTGGACCATAAAGAAGGCTGAGGGCTGAAGAATTGATGCTTTCAAACTGTGGTGTTTGAGAACACTTTTGAGAGTTCCTTGGTCAGCAAGGAGATCAAATCAGTCAATCCTAAAGGAAATCAACCCTGAATATGCATTGGAAGGACTGATGCTGACGCTGAAGCTCCAATACTTTGGCCACCTGATGTGAAACTCACTGAAGAAAAACCTGATGCTGGGAAAGATTGAAGGCAGGAGGAGAAGAGGGCGACAGAGGACTAGATGGTTAGATGGCATCACTGATTCAATGGACGTGCATTTGAGCAAACTCCTGGAGAATATGAAGGAGAGGGAAGCATAGCATGCTGCAGTCCATGGGGTCACAAAGAGGCAGACATGACTGAGTGACTGAACATAACAAAATATCATATATGTGTGTGTGTGCATATATATATATATACATATATATATATATAAAATCACTGCTGTGTACTTTAAAACAATCTTATAAATTAGCTATACTTCAATAAAAAAATCATTAAAAAAAGGATGGCACTATTGACACATACAACAGCACAGCTAAATCTCAAAATCCTTATGCTGACTAAAAGAAGCCAGACAAAGAGGACTACTTACTGTTTGAGTCTATTTACATAAAATTCTAGAAAACGTAAATAGTGGTGAATCGCAGGAGGAAGAGATTATAAAGGAGTATGAGGAAACTTCTTGGGGTGATGCATATGTTCACAATCTTGATTATGGTTGTGGTTTTACACTTGAATGTGCTGTGTGCTGTGATCAGTTGCTCAGTCATGTCTGACTCTTTGCGACCCCATGGACTGTAGCCCTCCAGGCTCCTCTGTCCATGGGATTTTTTCAGGCAAGAATACTGGAGTGGGTTGCCATTTCCTCCTCCAGGGGATCTTCCCCACCAAGGGATCGAACCCGCGTCTCCTACATTGGCAGGCAGATTCTATATTGCTGAGCTACCTGTCAAGCCCTTACACTTGAATACATGAGTTAAAATTTATCAAATTGTACAATTTTAAAATGTGCAGTTTAGGGACTTCCCTGGTAGTCCAGTGGTAAAGACATGGAATCCATGTCTGCCTGCCAGTGCAGGGGACATGGGTTCCATCCCCAGTCCAGGAAGATTTCACATGCCTTGGGGCAATTAAATCCCTGTGCCACAACTACTGAGCCTGAACTCTGCAAAATGATGCAACTGCTGAAGCCCACACTCCCTGTAGCCAGTGCTCTGCAGTAAGAGAAGCCAACTCAGTGAGAAGCCTGTGCACCACAACTAGAGAGAAGCCCCCATTTACTGCACCTAGAGGAAGTCCACACATGGCAATGAAGACTCAGCGCAGCCAAAAATAATAAATCTTTAAAAATTATTTTTAAAAAATGTATGTCAGTAGTATCTAAATAAAACTGCTTTTAAAAAATCAGTGAACAAAAATTACAAGTAAAAAAGGAAATGGATTTCTAAACTTCTTTTTGAGTTATACCTTATATATAATAATATGTACAGGTATTATGTGTGCAATTCAATGATTTTTTCTTATATATGTATACACTTCTGTAAGCAACACTCAGATCAGCATCTAGGATATTTCCAGTACTCCAGATGGCTTCCTAATGTCCCCTGTTGCCTAATATCCCTCCAAAAGTAACCCAGAAAGGCCAGTATACATCCTAGCATACAAATTTAAAACTTCTATGTATGAAATATCAATAACCATGAATTACATTAATAAATAATTAACATGTTGTATACAATGTTTTGCACAAATATCACATACAAAGTGCTGCTAACCTTAATATATGGAAAGCTCTTACAAGGAAAATAGTTGACCTGCCAGGGAAAAAAATTTTGACAAAAGGACACGAATGAACAAGTCATGAGGGAAGAAAGGAAGGAGCGAGACGGAAAAAAAGAACAGAGAGAAAGGAAAGAAGACATTCAACTACTCCGTTAATAAACAAGAATTTATGATGGGACTGTTGTCATCTAGACATTGAGTTGAGATTATATGAGCAAAGAAAACACAATCTTAACAGTGTAGTGAGAAAGGTGGACAAATGACCATTAAAAGAGGCTGTCCAGTGCTTAGGACTCCACGCTTTCATTACTGAAGGTGAAGGTTCGATCCCTGGTCTAGGAACTAAGATCCCACAAGTTGTGTGAAGCAGGGGAAAAAGGGAGAATAAAGTCTTCAATCCGATGAGGAAAAGCACAGCGGCTTTCTGAGCCCAGAACAGGTATCTGACTCAGCTGTCGAGGTTTCCTGGAGGAAGAAGTATCTGAGCTAAAGTCTGAGAAAGCAGGAGGAGGGAGATGTGGGAAAGTGGGGGTGGGGATAGGGGAGGACACCAGCATTCATTCTAGAGTGCAAGAGAAGAAAGGCCTGGATAGGAAGGAAAGGAGCATGAGCTGCAGGGGCAGAGGGAACGATGGGAGATGAGGTTGGAGGAATAAAGCACCACGGCCTTGAGCAAAAGTAACGGAGAAGTCCTGATGCATTTTGAGGAGCGGGAGAGTGAAATCTCTAGACATGAATGCCCACATGCTTCAGCTGGAGCAAAGCCTCCAGCAGTGCCCTCTTTAAGGGCAGCCTTCTTGGGTAGTGGGCTCACAGCACATACTTGCACAGAAATAAGGGAGAGATGAGGCTGGGGTGGGGGGAGAACGAAACTGCCACCCAGACCTCATGCCCCGCCTTTGTCACTTGAGGTCCCTGGGCTCCTGGCTTTCCTTATTAACTTTCTTTATTTCCCAAGAAACCAAAGAAAGAAGACCTGATGACAATTACATAAAAGGAGAACATTTGGAAATACTAAGCTAGTTATGTTTTCCCACTAAATTCTGCTGCCCCACAAGGCTTTCCCAATTCCAGCAGCTGGAATATGAAGTGCATAGGACTTTCAAGGACAGCTGTTACCTCAGAAACATAGAAAAAGCTTTAGACTTTCAAAAGCTCAGACTCTTAAGGTATTCAGGACACAGGGAATGAACGCAAGAAGTTTAGGGCCAGGTCTCTTGCCCAACTTGATAAAGGTCTCCTGGGCTGGTGGGAAGGAGCCAAAGTCCTGTCCCTTCCTTAAGTTTGGCCAGAGGGATTTAAGGGATCTCAGTGTACAAGGGTACTTCTGTTTGGTTTGGCTAGAGGTCTTCCAAACTAGTAGAGGGGAAAAATTGATTTTTTTTTAAAAAAAAAAGAACTAACCCCCAAAAGAACAAATAAAAATAAGGCAGGACAAATGAAAGTCACTATGTAAAATGATAAAATTTATCCAGAATATTACAGCAATATTAGATTCAAATTAAAAGCTGCTAAACATTCCCGTAAAAGATAGACTGTCTGTCTAGATTAAAAAGCAAAAGGGGTGGGACTTCCCTGGCTGTCTAGTGATTGAGACTCTTGAGTTCCCACTGCAGGGTGCACAGTTTGATCCCTAGTCAGGGAACTAGGATCCTTCATGCGGCTTGGTGCAGCACACACACCCTCAACCCCCCCCCCAGAAAAAAAAGCAAAAAGAGAGACATATCTAAAGTGCAAGAGAAGTTGAAAGCAAAAGACTAAAGAAGGACATAACACACAAGCAATAGCAAAGAAAGTAAAGTAGGACAAAATTAACTTTAAGACAAATATCTTTTTAGAAACAAGAGGATTTTAAAATTCATTGTCACTTTATAACAATGAACAGTTCAAGAAGGTACAATCTAAATATTATATGTATAACTTCAAAATATATAAAGGTAACTGACAGAACTATAAGGATAACTAGACAAATTCACAATCATGGTGGAGAATTATCACATACCAGTCTGTGATTGACAGAATAATATACCCCAGATTAAGTAAGGATACAAAGATTTGGATAACATAGTGAGAAAATGTCCCAAATTTTGATAAATGCATTTTGTATAAAAATGCTTTATTCAGTAACTAAAGAAAACAGAATCTTTTCAAGTATAGGTGGAATATTTATAAAAATTGACTATATACTAAGCCATAAAGTAAGTCTTACTTTACCTGGTAGCTCAGCTGATAAAGGATTCACCTGTAATGCAGGAGACTCCAGTTTGATTCCTGAGTCAGGAAGATCCTCTGGAGAAGGGATAGGCTTCCCACTCCAGTATTCTTGGGCTTCCCTGGTGGCTCAGATTGTAAAGAATCCTCCTGCAATGCGAGACACCTGGATGCCACCCCTGGGTTGGGAAGATCCCCTGCAGGAGAGCATGGCAACCCACTCCAGTATTCCTGCCTGGAGAATCCCATGGACAGAGGAGCCTGGTGGACTACAGTCCATGAGGTCGCAAAGAGTTGGACACAACTGAGTGACTAAGCACAGAGGACAAAGTAAGTCTTAACGATTTCCAAAGGTGACATAATCTGGAGCTACACTATCCAATATGGTAACCACTGGGTACACTGAGGACTTGAAATGTAGTTAGTCCTAATTACGATGTGCTGTATGTGTAAAATATACATTGTATTTTGAAGACAGGACAAAAAGAGGAAAAGAATCTAAAATACAGTATGGTTTTTATATGGATTCCATGTTGAAATGATACTATTTTGGATATATGAGGTTAGATGAAACACATTATTAAAACTAATTTCCACCTGCTTCTTTTTACTTTTTTAAATGTGGAAAATTTTTAATTACATATGTAGCTTTCCATTGTATTTCTATTGAGCAGCACTGATAACGAACATATTATCCTACTGAAAAACAATCAAGAAGGGACTTCCCTGGCGGTCCAGTGATTAAGACTCCAAACTTCCAAGGCAGGAGGTCGAGTATGATCACTGGTCAGGGACCTCCATCTCATATGCTGCAACTAAAAGCCCATGTGCTATAACTAAGATCCAGTGCAGTCAAAAAAAAAAGGAAATTAATTTTAAAAAATTAAGAAGAAATTAGTATGTAGGAGACAGGAAGAATAAAAAAAAAAAAAGCAGGCCCCGGCAAGGGCTGCAAAAGAAATTTCTAATTATTGATAAACTGGATGCTATAAGGCATGAGACTCTTGGAACAAGTCCAGAGGGAACAGTTCATAATCTTGAAAACAAGATATGATCCTGGGGTTGGAAAACCGACCCTAGACTGTTTCTCAACGGCGTCTCAGAGTCACATGTTTTATGTATCTGGTGGAAAATCTATAGATAAGAATATTAGTCTTAGTTACTGATTTGTTATTGATTACTGTTTCCTAATTACTCAATGGTTAATGATCATTTTGTTCTTTGGCCCTGAAGGCCACGTGAGTTGTAGTTTAACTCCCCGCATATTCTTTCATTCATGGCTGAGAGTATAATAAAGCTGGCTTGGAATCAGTTTCGGCACCTTTCCCTTGGAGCCATGTTGGGCCCCTGAGCCTCGCTTTTCTCTGGATTCTTGTGTCTCGTTTCTCATTCTCTCGCAGTATCGTGCTTTCAGAATCCCTGCCTGTCAATCTGGTCTCAACATTAGTAGAAAAAAAAGAAAGAAAACTAGAAATCCCCAAACACATGGATATTAAGAAATATACTTCAAAAACAGCCCACATGTCAAAGAAGAATTCAAAATGGAAATTAGAAAACATTTGAACTGAATAATAAAATTTAAAATACAATTTAACTAAAATTTGTTAGATGTTACTAAAGTAGTAGAACAAATTTTAGAGCAGGGCTTGGCAAAACCCAACCAAAACCCAAAATCTAGCCCAGTCTTATTTTGTTAAAAAAAACTTATAGGAATGCAGGTACTCCCATTTGTTTATTTATTGCCTGTTTCTGAGTTCACGCTATTATGGCAGAATTGAGTCATTTTGAGAAAGATCTGTCAAATATATTTGCTATCTGACCTTTTATGGAAAAATTATTTGGTTCAGAGCCTTAAGTACATATACTAGAAAAAAGTAAAGAGTGTAAAGTAACAAGTTAGGCATCCATGTCGAGAAATTTGAGGAAGAACAGCAAAATAATTCCAAAGAAATTGAATGAAAGGAAATAATAAAGAACAGATGGAAGAGATCAAGCACGTTCAGTGTGGTATGGTCATAGACAGAGAGCAAACAGTAATGAAATATAAACTGAGCATATGCTAGAAAGGATCAACAAAACTCAAAAATTGGCTTTCGAAAAATTTTAAACAATTAACAAACCTCTAGTGAAATAATAAAAAGTAAGTAGAGAGAAGAATTAAGAACCAACATCAGGACCATCACTTCTGACACTGCAGACATTAAAAAGATAGTAGCACAATTTGGAAAGTCATATGCAAACAAAATTTAGAAAAAAATAACAAGGTAAAATTATAGCCTCAAAATTGACTCAAGGAGAACTAGAAAACGTAAATAAGCTTATAACCTACAAAATGATGGATTCAGTAAGGAAACTGACCCCAAATGGGTTCAAACAGGACCTCTCCCAAAATATTCAAGGAAGACATAGTTCCAATCTTATACAACCTCTTCCAGAAAATGTAAAATGAAGAAACACTGCTGTGATACCAAAACTGGACAGATAATTAAGTCTTTCTCTTTGAGAAGGCATGCTTACTAGAATGATGATATTCTTTATCAATCAAACAAGGGGACATTTGAAAGTGAAAGAAAATGCTATTAATAATGATATATCAGGATGACAAGTATTAACTAGGGTTGTCCCAAGCAAATCAGGACATAATGTTCCTCTCAATCTCACTCATAAACACAGATGTAAATATCCTAATGAAAACTAGGACACATAAACTAACAATACATAAAAATGATAATAATATATGATAATCATGTTGGGTTTATCTGGAATACAGTTATGTTAACTCTAAAACTAAATTAATTTGATTCATCACATTAACATAATGTGTTGAATCACATCCATCACATAATTTGATTAAAGAAAAAATACACATGATCATATCAATATAGGTGGAAATTTTTTTGATACAATCAATATCCATTCATGATTAACAAAAACTCTCAGCAAACCTAGGAATGGAAAAAAACTTCCTTAATCTGATAAGGGACATGCGCAATATACTTAGAGGAAACATCATACTTAATGGTAAAATGATTGAATCTTTCTCTTTGAGATCTGTAACAAGACAAGATGCATGATACCACTACTTCTATTTAACACTGTATAGTACATCCTAACCTGTATAGTAAGAAAAGAGAAAAAGAAGATATGGAAATAAGAAAAGTAGAAGCAAAATGTCATTATTCACAGATGATTTACTTGTATATATATAAAGTTTAGAAAGATCTATAGGTGAAGTTTAAATATTTATAAGAGAGTTTATAAATTCATTGGATACAAAATCAATCTATAAAAATTATGTTTCTCTATACCAGAAATATATTAATATGAATTTTAAAGAAGGTATCATTATTAATATTACACCAAAACACCAACTTCCTAAGAATAAATCTAATGAAAGATATAAAATTTCTCTACTGAGAAAATTTTAAACTTTATTGAGAGACATTAAAGAAATAAAAAAGGACATACTAAATTCATGGGTTATCTCTTAAAAGGATATCATTATGCTTAAAATGATTTATAGGAAAAAATGCAATCTCAAACTCCCAACATTTGGGGAGGTAGGGTGGGGTTAGGGCAGAAATTGACAAGTTGATTTAAAATTGATGTGAATAAAGAATAGCCAAGACACTCTTGAGGAGAAAGGACAAGGTGGGAGAATTTGCTCTACCAAATATATCATATATTATCATAAAGATGAACTATAAAATTTAAGATGGTGTGATATTGGTTCAAAAAGATACAAACAGACCAATGGAACAGAATAGACAACCCAGAGAGAGATCCATACCCACATATAAATGAACCTTTGAAATATGATCTAGATAGTAATGCAATTCAATAGAGATAGGACAGACTTCTCAAAATGGTATGGTACAAATGAGTATTAGGACTTCCCTGGTGGCTCAAGCAGTAAAGAATCTGCCTATGATGTAGGAGACACAGGTTCGATCCTTGGGTTGGGAATATCCCCTGGAGGAGGGCATGGCAATCCACTCCAGTATTCTTGCCTGGAGAATCCCATGGAGTCCGTAGAGTCACAAAGAGTTGGACACAACTGACGGAACTGAGCATGCTTGCACAAATGAGTACCAATATGGAAACAAACAAGAGCCCTACCTTATACCATCCCAGGTCAATTAAACACATCAGTGTGAAAAGCAAAACTACAAAGTTTTTATACAGTATTATATATGAGAAGACCTATGGCCTTGAGGTAGGGAAGTAAGAAATTAGTAAACAAGATATAAAAAGCGCTACTAATAAAGGTAAGATTTGGCTAAAATAAAATGAAGAACTTTTGTCCTTCAAAAGATACCATGGATTGACAAGATAAGAAACGGAGTGGGAGAAGATGTACGCAATGTACACAATCTGCAGAGCATTTAAAGAAATCCTAGAAATAAGAAAGTTACAGACAATCCCAGAGCAAAATGTTGGATGGGTACTTCACATTAGAGGAAATCCAAATGGTTGATAAACATAATAAAAAGTTCTTAACCTCATTAGCATCCAGCACACGAGGCACACAGTATGTGGTATTATTTATTTCTACCAGATCAGTAAAAAATTTTCAAGTCTGGAAAACCAAAGAGAATAAGAAAAACTTATAGAATGAAGAGCGTTTAGCAAGATGCGTTTTCCACCAGCCTCCTTCCCTCCTACCCTGAGCGAAGTCCACGGCAGATCTAAATTGACTTAGCTGACATTCCCAAACATCATGGCCAGAGCCCACCAGGAGCAGTAGGTTTCCAGACATCAGAGCCGTCTTCACGTGGCACTTCCACCTGCTTGCACCTGACTGCCTGGGGTCTGGGCCCAGAATGTTTACTCTCCCAGGACTCCCAGGCTAGTCCCCAAATCCCCAGCTAGGACTTCAGCACAGGAGGAAGCCAACGTGGTTCACCACGGACACCTCTGTGCCCGGGACACATGCTCTCATTAACAGAGAGAACTGTAGGTGTAACCAAGCCACACGGAGGGCAGGCATTGCTCTCCAGGTGGGTGAGGAGGCTGGGAGGGCCACACAGAGGTGACCATGACCTGGGTCTCAGGATGAGCAGGCATTCACCAGGCAGTGAGGGGCCAAGGGCCCCCAGCTGAAGAAGGACCAGGTATCAGGGTGGAGAGAATGCGGTGACTGGTATTCTGAGGGCCCTGTCGCTACGCTGAGTAAACCTCAAAAAGAGTCCCAGGTCAGTTAAGAAAACATCCAGGCTAGACTTTTTTTTTTTTCATAATAAATAAATAAATAAATAAATAAATATATATATATATATATATATAACGTGAAATTTACCATTTAAATAATTTTTAAGTGTACAGTTCAGTGGCATGAAGTGCATTCACATTGTTGTGAAACCGTCACCACCATCCATCTCCTTTTCCATCTTCCCAAACAGAAACTGCACCTGATAAAGGATAAATCCTCATTCCCCATCCTCCCAGCCCCTGGCAACCTCCATTCTACATTATGTCTCTGGGAATCTAATTGCTTGACGTACTTCAAGTACATAAACAGACTGCAGTATTTGTCCTTTTGTGTCTGGCTTATTTCACTTAGCAGTGTCTTCAAGCTTCATCCATGCTGTAGCCCGTGTCACAGTTCCCTCCCTTTGGAGGGCGGAATAACATTCCATTGTCTGTATTTACCATATTATTGTTTGTCCACTCATCTCCTGAGGAACACTTGGGTTGCTTCCATCTTTTGGCTATTGTGAATATTGTTGCTACTGTAGACTGAATGTTTTTGTCTTTCCAAAATTCATATGCTGAAATCTCATCCCCAAGGTAATGGCATCCAGAGGTGGGGCCTTTGAAGATGATGATTAAGTCATGAGGACAGAGACTAAACGAATGGGATTTGCGCCCTTATAAAAGAGACTGAAGAGAGCTCCCTTGCTTCTTCCGTGTGTTATAGTGAAAGGACAACCATCTATAAACCAAGAAAGAGCTCTTCATCAGACACCAAATCTGCTAGCACCTTGATCTTGGACTTGTCAGCCTCCAAAACTGTGAGAAATAAATTTCTGTTATTTTTTAGCTACCCTGACTATGGTATTTAGTTAAAGCAGCCCATACAAACTAAGATAGCTGCTATGAACACTGGTGTATTAATAAAGACGAGACGTTTCAAAGCGAGGAACTAATGCAATTTCAGTAAAGAGAACAACCATTAGAGAATTCCCTGGCAGTCCAGTGGTTATGACCCCCTGAATTCACTGCCAGGGGTCCAGGTTCAATCCCGGATTGGGGAACTAAGATCCCACATTCCATGTGGTACAGCCAAAGAAAGGAAGAAAGAAAGAAAACAACCATCCGAGAGGCCAGTACAATCACAACTACCAAGTCCTGAGAGACCCACAGGCTCCAAATCCACTTCCCATCTTCAGTCCCTGACATCATGGCCCTGTTGGCATGTTCATCTGGGCAGAACTAAAGTGTGGCATTCCCAGCTATAGGCCTTCTAAACTCACCCCAGCCTCATGGAGTACTAGGAACATTCGTCGGAAAGACAGGAATGCAACTCAGTAGTTAAGCCTGAAAAAGTTTGTCAGTGTTGAAAAAGTCTTTCACAAATCTGTGAAACTCTAGTACATGGAGAAGACCTAAGAGTTAAGCCAATGTTTCAATCTACACTCCGGCAGATACACTACAAGATGAGGTATGTTAGAAACCAAATCGGGTCCTGTGCACAGAGGGGAGGAGGAGGTGTAGGACCCGGGAGGCAGGCACAGCTCAGAGAGGGTAACTGTCCAGGATCTGAAGAGCTTAAGCTCCCAAAGAAGTGTCCTTGAAGAAGACGTGTGTGAGTCAGAGACAGAAAATGTATGGTGAAAATGTATCCCACCCTCCTCTCTCAGTCTTGGGGAACTGCTCCCAACTTGTGCAGGAGTGGAATTTTATCCATAGCTCATAGGTCTCCTACAGAAGGAGTTAGTTAGCCAGGGTGTTTGAATTGTGAAGCAAATGTGTGAAAATTACTGGCATCGAGTGAAAGGCATGAAGGGACCTCAGCAGAGACCACAGCATCCGGACTTACGATGGTCGGGAACTGTAAGGGCTACGGAAAGACTTCCACAAGGCAGGGCACACCAGGAACATCACTTCTGTTTTTTCTAATCACTGCCTTCAAGTGTGTCCCTTCCTACCACCCTTTCCTGACTCGTCAACTTCTTGGGGAGACTCTCAACTCTTGAGCCACTTGGGATATAAAAGAGAATTAGTGTAACTTAAGAGACAATGTGACATGCATTTCTTCTCCTCCCCACAGCTGGGTGTATTGGGTGAGGAGGCTGAATGAGGCCCATGGCTCTGGCATGACAAGAGGAGCCATCTTCTTGTCTACTGTTGCTTTTCAGCCTGGGCTTATCTGGCTGTGAGGTTCTCTGTGGTGGGTGGGTCCCTGTGGGGCATGCCTATGCATCCTTCAGGATTCCTACAGGACAGGGAGGAACTCCCTACTTCACAGCTCCCCATCAAGTGAAAGCCCTTTGCCTGACCTCTTCTGAGTCCCCAGCTCCATCACTGTGGTCATCCTGTGATCCTTTCCTCATGGGTCCCCTTGCCTGGCAGGCAGTCTTCCTCACTTAGGGTTGCAGCCCTTTGAACTTCCAAGTGTCCACTCAGGCCAGAAGAAACCATACATGCTTGCCTTACCAAACTGTGGTAGCACAGAAGGTTGTAAACCCTCTGTTCCAACAATTTTCTTGGCTCAGAGAGACACAGGGTTGGGTGCTGGTTCTCTCTTCCAGGGCAATACAGTAAAATCCTACCCTGTTAAACTGTCATTTAATCTTGAGGGGGTAGTTTAGAACAAGCCTGTGGTGTGGTGTTTAGTCCCTAAGTCGTGTCCGATTATTTTGTGAACCCATGACTATAGCCCCCCAGGTTCCTCTGTCCATGGGACTTCCCAGGCAGGAATATTGGAGTGGGTAGCCATTCCCTTCTCCAGAGGATCTTCCTGATCCAGGAATCAAACCCACATCTTTCACATTGGCAGGCAGACTCTTTACCAATGAGCCCCTTGGGAAGCCCTCAGAATAAGCAAATGGCATCTAATCAACAACCTATTAGGTAGGAGGCAGCACTACAGTCCCTTAAGTGTATGGCCATTAGAGCTATTTATACTGAATCTAATGGGAGGGTTTTAGAATATAAAAATGAGCACATTTCTTTTTTTTT
>ML661896.1:26980754-27105710 GCA_007570785.1 Antilocapra americana
TTTTGCAACCCCATGGACCGTAGCCCTCTGAGCTCCTCTGTCCATGGGATTTCTGAGGAAAGAATATTGGAATGGATTGCCATTTCCTTCTCTAGGGGATCGTCCTGACCCAGGGATCAAAACCGCATATCCTGAGTCTCTTGCATTGGCAGATGGATTCTTTACTACTGAGCAAGTGAGCTTGTGGGAAGCTCAGTAAGGACTCAAGGGCATCATCCTGAGTTTTTGGGAAGATACTCAACTTCCTCAAAAACCTGTCATAGTCTCTTGCTATGTCATATGCTCTACTCCCTTTGAAGAAATCAGAAATTTGGGTCAGGTGTGGAGAAGGCAGAAGGTAAGGCAGGTGCCATGCTCAGTCTGGGCAGTGGGCACCCCAGCCCAGTTGGCAGCTTACCTGGGATGTGGCCACGGGGACCGTCAAGGCTCACAGGAGTTCCTGTGGACCAGAGACAAGAGAGGGCAGTCAGCCTTTGGGGGAAGCTGGGAAGGCAATGGGGCCTCTGTGATAAGTGGGTATCAGGTGGCAGCTCTGCCCCCAGCCCAGGAGGGGTTGGTTGCCAAGGAGGGGCAGGAACTGGGAAACAAGGGCAGCAATGCTGCTTCTGATTTGGCAAAAAAGGAAGACAAGTTCACTCATTCTGATCTGGAGTGGACTCTGCTGGGGACGTGGCAACCCCAGTGCTGGAGGGACCCTCCCCAGCCTCACATATCTCAAGCTTCTTCCAATTTTTACTGATAGTTAGAACACGTTAAACATACCGACAGACTTCTCTCAGGTGTTCCAGAAGGCAGCCAGGTTAGACTTCAGAGGGGCCTTTCTCTGCAGGGACCAAGTGTGTGTGCGGCAGGGCCAGGGAGGGGTGTCCTTCCTGCGGTCTTGTCTGTCACCCCTCCTTCCTCCTTTCTGGCAACAGAGCCCTCTATCATCTCCCTCAGCCCTCCACCTTACCAGCTCTATCCTGACCCCAACCCCAGGAAGAACCCAGCTACCCTAAGGGCATACACTTGAGGTGGTCAGAGCGTGTTCTGGCAAAGCCCAATCAAGGCAGGGCTCATCCCATCCTCTAGCTCCAGGTGGGCTGGGGAGGGGGCTCAGGTGAATGGAGAACTCTTTTTGAACCAACTGCCAGAGAAGAACCCAAAGGGAAGAAAGCCAGCTTTACTAAAACAAAATTTTAGAACTCCCACACTTGGGGAAAAACATCCACTACACAACTCCACACGAGGCAAAGAACAGACTGATGGACATGTCTGCCATTAAGATGCCAGGTAAAGTTAAGACTTGGGTGAGGAGAAGGGGACGACAGAGGATGAGATGGTTGGATGGCATCACCGACTTGATGAACATGAGTTTGAGTAAGTTGGGAGTGCAGGCTGACTTGAGTGGGAGTTGGTGATGGACAGGGAAGCCTGGTGTGCTGCAGTCCATGAGGTCACAAAGAGTCAGACATGACAGAGCAAGTGAACTGAACTGAACTGACATCTATTAACATGCCAGGTAAAGATGAGACCATGCAGGTGTGTCTGACCCCAACGCACCTAAGCCCAGAGCAGTGACCAGCAACACGATGGTAGTAACACCAGCAGGGAGACAGTGGGCCCTCAGAGTCAGCGCTCACCTTCAGCACGTGCCACTGATACAGTGTTTAGATTCCTGCAGCGGAGAAGAGAGAACCCATGAGCGCCACTAGCCTGAGGTTGAGCGGGGCCGTCCCTCCCCCATGCCCAGCATGGCCCCAGCTACTCAAAGAGGTGATAGTGAGGTTATTCTGGATTCCAGAGGGGACATACTAGGAGAATCAGCCTGGAGGTCGGTCCAGGGGTCTCTAAGGGCTGGGGGTTTGGGAAGCTGAAGGGAAGGAAAATAAGAAGCTGGAGGCAGAGGATCCACCATATCTCTGAGCTGCTGGGAGCAGCTGTCGTCCTTCCTGGTCCTGTGGCAATCTGAAATGGCCTAGCCTCTCTTACAGGCCCAGCAGAGATGTGGGAGGGGGAGATTGGGAAATGGGGTGATGGTGGGGTATGTGAAAAAGCCCCAGACGAGCTGACACTCTTTTCTGATATAGAAACTTCCACAACATCAAATCAATCTATTCATAATTTTCTGGAACTCAAGATCAGTAAAACTTGAAAAGTTGTTCTCAAAGGGATATTTTTTTTTTTCTTTCTTCTCTTTTTGGCCACGAGGTCTATAGGGTCTTTGTTTCCTTACCAGCAACGGAAACCTGTGCCCTTGATAGTGAAAGCATGGCGTCCTGACCATTGGACCACCAGGGAATTCCCACAAAGGGTTTCACTTTAACCTTACCAAGGAAGGTAAGGGCCACTGTCCCCCGAGACAGAGTGGCTGCAGGTGAGAGGGCAGCCTGGCTCTGAGTGCCCCCAGGCTCGTCTGTGCCTCTGCCCAGCTGGGATCTGGTCCTTTTGTCCTCCGACAGCTCTGACTCTCTGCCAATCACCCCCACTGGTCTCCTGCTGTCTGCTTGACAGGAAGACAAGATTCTGCCTGGGAACATCATCTATTCGTGTTCAGTCATGTCCAACTCTTTTGCAACCCCATGGACCGTAGCCCTCTGAGCTCCTCTGTCCATGGAATTTCTGAGGAAAGAATATTGGAATGAATTGCCATTTCCTTCTCTAGGGGATCTTCCTGACCCAGGGATCAAAACCATATATCCTGAGTCTCTTGCATTGGCAGATGGATTCTTTACTACTGAGCCACCTGAGAAGTCCAAGTATTATATACTATATTCTTAAAGTGAAATAACCTAGAGAAAAAAATGTCATTAAAAAAATCATAAGCGTGCATGTTCAGTTGTTCCCAACTCTTTGCAACCCCATGGACTGTGGCCCGCCAGGCTCCTCTGTCCATGGAATTTTCCAGGCAAGAATACTGGAGTGGGTTGCCATTTTCTATTCCAGGGGAATCTTCGTGAGCCAGGGATCAAAACCTGAGTCTCCTGCAGTGGTAGGCAGATTTGTCACCACTGTGCCACCTGAGAAGAAAATCACAAGGAAAATAAAATACATTTACAGTATAGTAATGTATTTATTGGGGCTTCCCGGGTGGCACTAAGGGTAAAGAACCGGTCTGCCAATGGAGGAGATGTAAGAGATGTGAGTTTGGTCCCTGGGTGGGGGAGATCCCCTGGAGGAGGGCATGGCAACCCACTCCAGTATGGTGGGAGACAGTCCATGGGACTGCAAAGAGTCGGGACATGACTGAAGTGACTTAGCATGTATGCACTCTACTTATTGGTTCCATAAGTGTATGCTGTCTGTTTCTAAGAGGAATTGTGTGTCAGCACCTACAACAATGCTATCTTATACAATATCAAACACTACAGATGATATATGTATTACTAACAGTAGACATCAAAAATGACAAGATGATGTGAAAAAGAAATTCATTTTTTTTTACAGGTATAATAATTCAGGCATTGATGATGAAGCAGCAGCAAAATGACTGCTTTACTGTAGACCAGTGTAATAAACAGGATTACTTCATGGTAGCTTAGCCTATCCACCAACAAATGAACCGTTATACAACTGTTATGGCATACAGTATTGCAGTCATATTCATAATACAGTACTAGAAATATTGTTACATTAAAAAAAAACCACCTATCTGTGATGATAGGTTGATGTGAAATTTCTCCAAGTACAGGAGAAAGAGGCATATTGTACCATAATGTAATCCTTTGAAAGCAAAGCTATGAAACAGTAAGAAAACTAACAGACTATTTTGTGTTAAATATTTCACTCACTTTATACCTACATAAGGACAGACTAGTATCCACATATATTTTAAGCATTCATGATATAACTTTTTCTTAATTGTTTCAATATTTCTAGGCTCCACATCTTGTCTGTCAGTTTTTTCAAACTGTTGCCAATCTCCAATATATATTTATTGGAAAAAAAATCTATGTATAAGTGGAACCTCTCAGTTCAAACCCATATTGTTTAAAGGTCAACTATATTTTTAAGAGCCTGAAACACTGATACTAGCATGAAGTCCCAACACTGTCACCTCAAAGTTTTGGGGCATCTTCTTTGAGAAGGAGGACTGCAGGCCTGAGGGCCTTATATGCCTGTCCCTCCCCTGCTCCTGGTTTTGTCTGAGATAAATATAATGAGCACAAAAAGAATGAATGCATGTCCCAAATCTTTGTGTTCCAGGTGAGAAACAAGAGAGTGATGGGCACCGAATGCTTATCCATTTATGAATAACAAGAATGATATGGCCACCCCCAGTTGTCCAGATATTGAAGCAGTGCCTAGGAGGCTGGAGGTCAACAGACAGCTCTACTTGGGAACGCTTCCTCCGTGACTTGCCTGGCTCAAGACCATCCTTGAGATCTTAGCTGCCCCTAGCAAGAAGAGGGGGCCCCATTTCTGGGTTCCTTTTTGCCACCCCATTCTCCACCCCACCAGGCTTATCGTCCTAAACTGTGCTTCCCCATCTATCTTCTGTATTGGACTGGGCTTGGGGAGGAGGTCCACTTGGCACAGATGTGCCCCCAAGAAGGCCATGTCCCTGCAGATTGGAATAAAAAGCTGAGGGTGCACAGGTTGAGGCCGTACAGGCCCCAGGAAAGGAGTACAGAGTTGGGTGGGACAGGAAAACTAGGCCTCTCCATCTGGGCCCACCCAGGTGGCTCTTTCCTATGCTCCTTGCTCAGGTGGGCATGTGAAACCTGATGGTACCGCATGGCCAGCCAGGAGCCCTGAGCTGCTTTTTGTATTGATAAAACCAGACGGTGTGGTCAGGGCCACCAGCGGAAGCACAACTGAGGTCACGGAGAGACTAAATCTGACACTTGATGCCATAGAGAGGGTGGCAGAAGAGCCTGTCTTGATGACTCAGGCCTAAGTCCCTGACAGTGGTGGGCACCAGAAAAGTCTAGCAGGCCTGTGGGGGCAAGTGACAGGACGGAGCAGGAATGGACCTCTGGATGAACGGGTCCTAGGGGCCATGACCTCAGATACTATACCCCACTCTGAATGTATCTAGGCCATAGGCAGGACCAAGCCAGGCTGGCAAGGGTCCACAGGACAAGGCCCAAGGACCCATACTGAGACTCACAGGGTCTTTCTCCTACCGACCCCATCCTGCCCCAGCCCTACAGGGCCTCCCCATGCATCTGTCCAGGGCTCAGAACCATCAGCTCATTTCCCTTCATGATTGCAATCAGCCAGCCTACAGATGAGGTTTTCCCTTGGCTGGTCTGATGCAAACGCCCAGGGTGGAATCACTTTCTAACAGGGGGCAGCCGGGCCTCTCCCAAAGGGTCGGGCAGGACTGTGGCCTGCAGGGGAAGAGAGGGGGATTCCTGTGATTTCACCGGAAGCAGTTTCTTTAGAGTCAAGGCAAACCTCAAAGGAGACTCCTGGAGGAGGCCTGGACTCTGCCTGGTTCCCCTGAGAGGCTGTAGGAACTCTGTGGAGAGCACCCACCTGTCTGTTCTCCACAGGGGCACCTCTCCTGCTACCCCCCCACCCCCGCCACAATCACATTTGCTTAGAGGAATGTGACTCTGTTCCTCACACACATGATGGGCCATCCTTGCTCCCTTCCCTTTCCTCCATGGCTTCTACCCATTGCTCTGCCTCAGGAGCCTGCCTTTCTACACTGGCTCAGTGAAGCCCTGGATTCTCCTAACCTCCTCACCCTCTGACCCCCAGATGCCAGCCCCTCAAGGTCATCCCTAGCAGTCAGCTCACACTCCCCAATTGTGCCACCCTCCATGCCTCTAACCCCACGTCCCAAAAGCCTCAAAGGCTGACTTTACTTTCTATTTGCTAGGGAATAGAGAAGCTATTGTCCCCTCCTGCCAGCAAACTCACTGCAACTTCCCAGCTGGACAGATGGGGCCCACCCAGGCAGCCCTTCCCTGAGCTCTCTGCTCAGGTTGTTGTGTGATACCTGATGTTGTGATTCCTCCCTGTGACCTGAAGGGGATCTTTAGGCATCGCCTGCATGGCCCGCTGTCCAGCTCTCACCCATTTCCAGCTCATCTCCAGCAGAGAGATATTCAAGTTTCCCTGCCTGAAAAGATCCCTCTCTAATTGTCTCTGTCTCTGTCTCTCTCTTCTTCCCTTCAGAATAAACCTTTGAAAAGCCATCTATCTCCCTGTCTCACCCTCCTTCATTCCTCAGCCCACTGCCACTGGCTTCATCCCCCACCATACACTAAAACTGCCCACCCCCCAAGAGGCTCCAGTGGTTTCCTTTTCCTTAACCCAGGACAGTAATCCCAGGGGTCACATCTTATCCTTACCCTACTACTCCTCCCACCACCCACCCGGCATTACCTCCTAATTTGCCCCTTTCCAGTGCTGTTGTGGTGGGTCCTCAATCTCTGGGGTCAGAAAGGCTTGCATTCAGTCCTGGTGATGCTGCTTCTTAGCTGCAGGAACTCCACCTCTCTGAGACTCAGTTTCCTTTTCTGTAAAATGGGGTAATAAAAGTCCCTGCCTCGGGGCTCACTGCGAGGATGAAATAAATCAACCACTAAAAAAGAACTTAGTGCCCAGCATTTTAGTAAGTGCTGCTCAGTGAAAGTTAGCTGTTAAAAGCCTCTAACTGCATCTGGTTCTTTTGCTCCCCACCAGAATCAACTCACTCCAGCCTTCCCACCATCTGCGTTTCAGAGAACGCCCCCAACTCCTCACCAGCCAACCTGCTGTTCTGATTCTTCCCAACCATTCTCCCTACAGTAGCTAGACGGGATTCCTGGGACTCAAACCTTCTAGGGACCACACCCACCTATCCCTGTCTAAAAACCCCACAATGCTTCCAATGCTCCTAGCATGAAGCCTAAACCTACTTCTCCTTTAATAGATTTTATAACTGTTTTTTAAAATAAGAGGCAAACTACAATGGTCAAGATTTACAATAACAAAGTTGTAAATTTTTCTATGCAAAAATTTTCTTTGCTTAGAAAACAATCTGAAGTCAAGACTTTCAGAGAAACCTTGTGGGAATATTCAGCCTCCATAGTTTTCAGTTTCCCTCAGAAAGCCTATTTACATAAAAAGGGAAGTTTTTCTCTGTAAGAAATCACTTTGTGTGTGTGTGTGTGTATGCACAGGTCCCAAAACTCTTACCTAGAATGTAACACCAAACCACAGTTGAGTATTTAAGAAGTCCTAGGTCTCTGGGACATGAACCCCCATCCCTGCTTGAGCTGAATACTTAGAACTTTTTTTTAATTATTATTTTTCTTCCCCATTTTTAAGTTTAAATATAGTTAATGTACAATATTATGCATCATAGGTGTACAGTAATTCACAAATTTTGTTATAATCATTTATAGTTATTATAAAATATTGGCTATCCAAATATATCCATGTTATGAAATATACCCTCATAGCTTATTTTATACCTAATAGCTTGTACCTCTTAATCCCCTACTTCTATGTTGCCCCCCCCCACCTTTTCTCTCTTCGCCAGTAGCCACTAGTATGTTCTCTGTATTTGTGAATCTGCTTCTTTTTCTGCTATATTCACTAGTTTGTATTTTTTAGATTCCACATGAGTAATATTATACAGTATTTCTCTTTCTCTGCCTAACTTATTTCATTTAACATAATGCCCTCCAAATCCATTCATGTTGTTGCGAATGGCAAAATGTCATTCTTTTTTATGGCTGAGTAATATTGCATCACATACACACACGTGCTAAGTCACTTTAGTCACGTCCAACTCTTTGTGACCCTATAGATTGTAGCCCACCAGGCTCCTTTGTCCATGAGATCCTCTAGGCAATATTAGTGGAGTGGGATGCCATCTTCTCCTCCAGGGGATCTTCCCAATCCAGGGATCAAACCAGCATTTCCTGTGGCTCCTGCACTGCAGGCAGATTCTTTACCACTGAGCCACCAGGGAAGCCTATATATGTGTGTGTATGTGTATATGTATATCAATACATATATATATCACATTTTCTTTATCCATTCATCTGCTGAGGGACACTTAGGTTGCTTCCATATCCTGGCAATTAAATCAGAACTTACTAAATGTCATATGAATTACCTGAGGACCTGGTCAAAAGGCAGTTCTGAATCAGGAAAATCTGGGGTGAAACTTGAGGGTCTGCACTTCATACAAGCCCCCAGCCAATGCTGAAGCTGCAGTTTCAAGGTCCAAGCTGAATAAGAAGGCTTTACATCTATCTCTACCCACAAGAGTGTGCATCTCTTAAGGAGAGGAACCATGTGTGCTTTATTCACAATGCCTGCACATAGCAAATGCTCATATAAGTTTGTTGAATGAATTGTTCTTAATGGGTACCTGGTCCTCAGCCTCCTTATGTCTTTCTGTTGTCTAATTTCACTCATGCCTTTTAGACTCTCCATTTGGTTTTTGAGGATGCTCTGGGCCCAGATTGGAGAGCTGAGCCAGGGGCCTAGGGCCACAGGCATATTGTCATGACATGGCCTTACATCACAGGCTCTTCACCTGCCTCTGTGGCAGCCACATCCTGGTCCTTGTCTTCAACAGATCTGCTCCTGCTCAGAAGCCTGATACACCCAAATTCCCCTGCCTCAGCATAACCTCCTATCCTTCATCTCCCCACACTGATCACATCACACTGCACCCCAGCCCTTGGCTTTTCCATCCTGACTCTCTTCCTCCCACCGCAGGTCCAGTCATCTCAAAGAACTCTTCCCCATGTCCCTGTGACACCCCTTTACCAAAACTCCCTGCCCCGAGCCTATGTTAGGGCCTGACATGCCCCATGGGGCAGGGGTTCACCTCTTCTTTCAGGGCCTGTCCTCTGGACGCCACCCTCCCACCACCCTCCTAGTATGCCTTCTTTCTATCTGGGTGCTGCTTCTCTGGTCCTCTGAGGACACCCCAGGGTCTGCCCTGTTCAGAAAACCCTTCCCGCCAACCTGCATCAGCCGAATCATCTTCAGAACACACTGGGATCCAGACCCCTGCAACACAACTCTCTCCTTTATTCACTGGCTGCCAGATAAATTCTTGCCTGCTCCACTGGGCCTTCACCTGGCCACCCATTCAGAACCAGGCAGTGCTAGGTGGGGTGGGCAGCAGATGATCAGGGCTGTCCAGGCCATGGCAGGACTGCATCCCACTGGGCAGGAGCTCAGAGTCAGGGGACCCCTCACCTGTCAGAGAGGATCTCTTACCTATCCCCACTCTGCCCAGTGACCTGCCTCTCTCTTAGCCTCCTTGGCAAGATAAGGAGATACCCTTTGAGTAATTTTTTTTTCAAGTTTCACTGGTCTCGAGTACTAGAAAGTGATGAATAAGTCTGTGGTTTGCTATGGAGGTTCCATGTCAGATAAAGATACTTCCGAAGCCCGCCCTCCCCTCGCTTCCCCGGGGCATGGGCACACTGAATAAAAGCCGGAGGCTGTCTCGGACACTTCAGAACACCACGAAGGACCCGGACAAGACAGAATCCATCCTGTCAGCCCAAACATGAGCAGTCTCTCCATCTTGTATCTGCTCCTGCTCCTGCTTGCACTCCGTGCCCCTCAGGCAAACGGGGCGCCTGTCGGGACACCGAGGACTCCATATTCTATCTTGATGAGGGAAATTATGGATGACCTAAAGAAAATAACTCCGAGTCCAAAAGTGAGTAGCTGGGATAAGGTTGGCAAGGGGCAGGGAAGGGCTGGCAGGTGCCTTGGGCCAACAGGACTCAGGGGCTCGCTTTCTCTCTGTCTCAACAGGACTCCTTGAACTCAGATGAGAAGGCTTTCCTGTTGGTAAGAGTTCAGCCCCACACATGGGTGCACTTGGGTGGGTTCCCATCTACTTCCTGCCTGGTGGCCTCAGACATGTCACGCCACCTTGGCTAGCCTCTGTGTTTTCATCTGTAAATAGGGTTAACAGCACCTATCTCAGTGGTGTTGTGAAAATTAAATGTACACTGTGCGTTAAGTTCCCAGAACAGTGTCTGGTACTTAACGGGTGCTTGGGACATTTCCCCAGTTATGGCTTAATAATGAAAATGATTTTTTTTATTATAAAATGAAAAGGCAGGTCTAGATGAACAATACCAGAGGCCTTAAGCTCAGTTTTCAGTGAGGCAGTTTCTGGACTGGCAGACTAAAATTTCCCACAGGATCATGCCTGCCACCTTCTTTTTCCTTAAATAATTGAGTCATGTTTTCCAATGCCAATGAGCACTAGCCATCATCACTTTTAACTATTTTTCCTAAAGTGGTTATTTCACCTTTGCTTGCATGGCAATTCTTGGGTCAAACAAGAGGTAGACTCTCTCCTGAGTTTATTGGCCATTTTCATTTCCCCTCTCCTAGGCACTAATAGTTCACACACTGCACCCCTTTCCACGCTGGGGTCTCTGTGATTGTCTTCCTGATTTCAAGGAGCTGTTAATTCAGTCATGGCCGTTTAGCTGCAAATATTTCCCTTAGGCAGTCTTTTGCCTTTTTAGAGTCTGTCTGGGGAAATCGTTTTATCCCCCAAGTGCAAAAAAGATCCACCCAGGCCCTTCACGCAGCTCACAAGAGCCACAGGCTTGGGACGTGGGTGATGTAAAGCTTGTCTGGGGTGTGCATTCACTTCTTGGCTGGTGACCTTTGGAGCAGTTCATGGACCCACCTGGGGCAAGAAGGGGATTAGGAAGGGGCTGTCCCCAAAACCAGGCTTGGAAAACTGTGAGGGTGACTTCAGCCCAGCCATGAGAAGGACATTCTCCAGCTTTTCCCCCTTACATGTATTGTTTGTCCCTTTAGCCAGAGAACCTTCTGCAGGCAAACCTGAAAGTATTCATGACATTTGCCACAGATACTTTGGGAAATGATTCAAAAATCATGAAAAATCTTAAGGTATGTGAAGCTGCCAAGGGCTTGGGGATCCCTACCTTGACCCTCCCCTTCCTCTGGCAGGAAGGTAGCGGGTCTTGCTTATTATCGAGGGGAGTCTCTGACTGTTTGCTTTGGTCTCTTGCCACAGGAATTCCAGCCAGCACTGCCCCCAGCCACATCTACGGTAAGCTGCCCCCAAAATGCCCCTGAGGTTATGCCCTGAGCCACAACCTAACCCCAGGCTGTCATTCACCTTCCAACCTGGCTCCATCTGATGATGCCTCCTTCTTTGTTTCTACACAGGAAGATCGAATTCTTATTCAGAACAACAACTTGGGGGATTTTCGGTTGAAATTGGAAGAATATTTAGTTATCGTTAGAAACTATCTGAAGTCCAAGAATCTATGGTGGCCCTAAGATTTGAAGTCTGAAACTCAGTTCCCTCTCTGAAGCCTCAGGACATCAGTGACAACAGACTGTCCTAAATTTCTTCGATGCTTCTCACATGGTCCAGGCCTGGAAGAATTAATTTTCTCCTGTGGAGTCAGATGAATCATTAATTATTTAATTCCTGAAATGTGTGACCCCTATTTGTCCTTTTGAGATTATGTTCTCATTTTTAATCTATTGAGACTTATTTATTTATGTATGTATTTATTTATTACCTTGTGCAAATGTGAAGGGTATTTATTTTAGCAGAGAAGCCATGTTCTGCTCCTTCTGGGCAAGACTTAAGATGGGGGCTTGGGACTATGTTCATTTGTACCTCAGGTTTGAAACTGAGGTACACATCTGTGAAAATAAACTATACTCTCTGAACAAATGCTTTGTTGCTAGTGTCTCAGTTTGACTCAGGTCTTAGTAACTCTCTTGCCTGATGATTTAACATGCCTCCCTGCACCAGATGGGCCCTCGTACCCACACCCTGGCAATCTGTAGTCCACTGGGAAGCCAGATTGAATTTTAGAAAAGGCAAATGTGGTCAGGTTCATTCATACTTAATTTTCCAGTCCTGGAGGGTCTTCTGGACCTTGTCCAGATACTTTGCTGTTATTGTCTGGTCACTATGTCGTGTCCAACTCTTTTGTGATCCCATGGACCATAGCCCACCAGGCTCCTCTGTCCATGGGACTTCCTAGGCCAAAATACAAGAGTGGATTGTCATTTCCTTCTCCAGGGACTCTTCCTGACCCAAGGATCAAACCTGCATCTCCTGCATTGACAGGTGGATTCTTGACCACTGAGTCACCAGGGAAGACCCTTACAGAGACCTAGGGTAGCATAAAAGGACCAATTTCATCTAGCGCTTCTATTTTCCTACTCTCACAGCTACCTATCTTCTCAGTGCTCCAGGTAACAGAAGTGCTGTGGCTTCCTACGTGAACCACACACCTTTTTTCACACCTCTAAACCTTTACCCACATTGTTACTGTAGCCTCACATGCCCTGATCCTGATTCAACATGCCCAAGTTCATTTAAAAAAGCTGTTTACTTGAAGTAACGAGTAACACTCTGAGTATTTAAAGAGCCCTTTTCCAGCATATTTTCTAATGCCTAGTGAAGCATTAGGATGCTTCAAAAGGATGAGTGAAGGTAGTAAAAGAGAAGAAGCAATCTAGCTTTTGAATTACTAATAGACCAGACTGAAATCTTTCTTATTCAAGTAGACCAGGAATAATATACTAAAAACAAGTCATTGAGCCAGTAGTACCATACTATCTTGATGACTGTAGCTTTGTAATATAGTTTGAAATCAGGTAAGTTGATTCTTCCAGCTCCATTTTTCTTTCTCAAGGTTGCTTTAGCTATTTAAGATAGCTAGGTCATGGAAGCAACCTAGACTTCCATCAACAGATGAATGGATAAAGAAGCTATGGTACATAGATGCAATGGAATATTACTCAGCCATAAAAAGGAATGCATTTCAGTACGTTCTAATAAAGTGGATGAACCTAGAGCCTATTATGCAGAGTGCAGGAAGTCAGAAAAGAAAAACAAATATTGTATACTAATGCATATATAGGGAATCTAGAAGGATGGCACTAATCAATCTGTTCACAGAGCAGCAATGGAGACTCAGAGATAGAGAACAGACTTATGACAAGGGTCGGGGAGAAGAAGGAGAGGGTGAAATGAGTGAAGAGAGCAGCATGGAAGCATATACACTAACATATGTAAATAGACAGCCAATGGGAATTTGTTGTATGACTCAGGGAACTCAAACTGGGGCTCTGTAATAACCTAGATGGGTGGGAATGTGTGGGAGATGGGAGGGACATTCAAGAGTGAGGGGGGACATAGCATACACCTATGATTAATTCATGTTGCTGTATGACAGAAATCAAACCAATATTGTAAAGCAGCCATCAATTTAAAATAAATAAATATATTTTTTTAAAATTCAGAAACTGTCTCCTGTATCTTATGAAGGATGTGAAAATGTGTGCAATAATTCTTTAAAAAAAACTTACTATAAAGTGTCTGTGTTTAGGGGATTTGGAATCTTATCAAAAAAGAAAAAATGAATACATGGAAGAACAAAAGACTAGTTCCAATGTTGCATACCTCTGGGTTATTCACACTACTCAAGGACAGAGCCCTGAAAGAGATGGGCAGCAGGGACCCAGTGGGAGGACTGCCACTGTAGCGCTGGGGTGGCACAGACTGATCTGAATGACAGAGGCTGGGGCATTACTGAATGTGGCTTCAGTCTGCCACCTGACCCCTGGGGTCCCACTGACCCTTTAGCTCTGAGTGCCTCCCTCTCTAGCTACCCTGCATCCTGCCCGGTGGACTTTCTCCAGTCTGAGGGTTCAGAGGAGGTGGGGCAGAGCAAACTTTCTCCTGTCGCTATGCTAAGGAGCAATGTCATCCTCTCTGACTCCTCACAAGTTCCATAACGGCTTTGGGTGCCGAATATCTACGAGTCTGGCCCTCTACTGGACGTGGGGGATACGGCAGTGACTAGGCAGATGGAAGGTGTTCAGGGAGCTTGCTTTAGATTGAATGGCCTCAGAAGATCTTTCCAAGGAGGTGACATATGAAAGACAAGAAACTGCCAGCCACATAGCAACCAGGGAGAAAAGAACTCTGGACAGAAGGTCCAACAGCTGTTGCCTAGAGATTGAAATGAGCTGAGAGCACGCACAGAAGGAAGAGTCCACAATTCTCCCTCAGCCTCTCCCTTCCCTCCTCAAGTCCAAGCCCTGAGTTAGTAATCAGTAACTACAGGAAGTGGTCAGAAAACACAGACTCAGTGCTGAGAGATCAGAGGATGTGGAGTGTGAGGTCAGCATAGGCAGGACCTATGGGTCTTGGGTGGAGGTGACATGCTTGAGAAGTTGTTATTCAGTCACTAAGTCATGTCCAACTCTTTGCAGCACTATTGACCGCAGCATGCCAGGATTCCCTGTCCTTTACTATTTGCCAGAGTTGGCTCAAACTCATGTCCATTGAGCCTATGAAACTTGAGAAGGGGGTGGGCCTTTTTGGATTCTGGGAGGGTCTTCATTGCCCTTCTTGTAGAACAGTCCAGGCTGCTCCAGGCTGAACTGGGATAAACATGAGCCCAGCATACTCAGTTTCATCCTTGACCCCAAATCGCAGACCCTGCCTGGGTCTAGCACAACCAGGCCCAAGCACAGTTCTGGTCTGTGGCCCAGAACCAACAGGTGGTCAGTTCCCAGTTGAGCTGGGGTATTTTCACTTCATGTCCATCTGCCTTCAGGGAGATGGCTGATGACCAGATGGTAGATCCTGAGTCAGTCTCCTGCAGGTCTTAGAGCCTGGCTAGACTGTCCTTAGTGCCAGCTCTGTAAGTCCAGTTGCCACCAGGGGGCGTCAAAACCCCATCATAAATTGCACAAAGGCCGCATGAAGGCCCAAGTTACCACCTTTCCAAATCCAAGGTGCCTTTTTAGCAGGAAAGTAGATAACAGGAATTTTATTTCTTATTTTAATTAAAAAACATTATGGAAAAGAATCTTAACTATGTATATATATGTATATAATATAACTATAGTATGTATACACTATGCTGCTGCTGCTGCTAAGTCGCTTCAGTCTTGTCCGACTCTGTGCGACCCCACAGATGGCAGCCCACCAGGCTCCCCTGTCCCTGGGATTCTCCAGGCAAGAACACGGGAGTGGGTTGCCATTTCCTTCTCCAAGGCATGAAAGTGAAAAATGAAAGTGAATTCGCTCAGTCGTGTCCGACTCCCAGCAACCCCCATGGACTGCAGCCTATCAGTCTCCTCCGTCCATGGGATTTTCCAGGTAAGAGTACTGGAGTAGGTTGCCATTGCCTTCTCTGATACATACACTATATATATATATAGTATATAACTAAATCATTTTGCTGTACACCTGAAACACTGTAAATTAACTATTCTTCAATTTTCAAAAATAGTATTTTTTTATTGCAAGAGTAATATGAGAGAACACAGATGCTCTTTACTGATAAACTTTGGGGTTTTGTTTGTTTGTTTAAATAAACTTTGAAATACAGAAAAATAGAGCAAAAAGAAATTGCCAGGAAGGCAAGTTCCTAAGGAGAGAACTTAGAGAGGCATCTCCCACCTCCTTCCATGGTGCAAATCCTCTTGTTTCAGGAACAGGCTCTGCTCTTCCCACCCTGGCATTTCACTTAGTTCAGCAAGAACCCTGAAAACCCTCCACAGCTTACCCAGGCTGGAGCGGAGGGTTGGGGGAGACACTAAGTCAGGCCTGGGGGCCTCTTGGCTAGGTCCAGTTGGCCCAGGATGGTGTGGTGCGGCTTATTACATGCAGAGCAATGGAAAGACAGGTATGGATCTTGTCAAAGGTGCTTCTCTCAGGAAGTAATGTGGAGGGAGCTTGAGAAAGGAGTAGTTCATCAGGCAGCCAGAGGTGCAGACAGGGATGTCAAGTGGATGGTGCCAGGGTGCAAGGGTGTGGAGGTCTGAGAGTATAGGGTGAGTTGGGGGTCACAGGAGGTTACGTAACTCATAGGACCACAGTGTGTGTCCAATGGCCAGGTGGAGACAGGACCCCAGTACTCCTTTGGTCACTGCCTTTGTTTCCAGAGTCTGACGACACTGGGCCCTAGGCACTTCTGGGTCTCAGCCTGGTCCCTCCTCAATTCCTCCCTCTCTTTGCTCAGCCCAGCCCAGCCACTGTGTAGACAGCAAGACTAGACAACCATGCCTGAGGAGTGGGGGTCGTACGGAGATGGAGGGAGAGGATGGGGCCATATCACTGTGTTTAAGGCCAACAGGAAGAGCCAAGGCAGAAGGAGAGATGCTGGAGAAAAGAGGGGGGATCTCTGGAGCCACGGTGGGAGGCAGGGTGGGAGAGGCAGAGGTTGTGTGGGCCCGAGTGGTGGGCTGGGCCTCAGTTTTTCTCCTTGAAAACCTCAGGTCAGGCTCATGCCCACTGAGGCACAGGAGCCCTTTAAGTAGAGTCCTGAGACCACCTGGAATCTCTCCCTTGATTGAACCCAGGCCTCCAGAGGTACCTACTGCCTACCGGCTCCAGCTTTAGGGGTGCACAGCACAGCTACAGTGCTTCAGTTCCACCCTCCGTTCACAGAACCACCACATGCTTATCACCAAAATCCTCTACATGGACATTTGCCCCTTCTCCTACCAGCACACCCCCACTCTCCACGTCTGCACACAGTGGGCTTAGATCCATGCTTACTCCCATCCCCACGCCTCATGGGGCTTCTGAGAGAGACCACTGGCTCACAGCCATCCCCTGCCTTGGCTGGTAGTCAAGGCCTCCTCCCTCCCGCCAGCTCCTCAGAGATCCCAGACTCAGCTTCCATCTCCAGCCTTGGCTCATGCTGTGGATAGGCCTTCCTGCTTCCCAGGGTCCACAGAATCCCAGCCTGAGGTCCTCTCGCCACCTCCTCAGACAGGTGCCCTTGAACTGACTGCCCCTGGGATCTTCCTTCAGCCAACAACAGGCAAGTGCTTCCGCTCAGCCTGCCCTGGAGGGCACCACCTGGCCCATGCCAGAGATGAAGTAGGGCAGCCAGGGACAGCAGACTGCGACAATGAAGACATGTAGCTCTGAAAGGAGCTGTGTTGGGAAAGGAGCATGGCTGGGCCTGTGCCTGTGGCCAGGATGAAGCATGGGGTTATAAGGGCACCTGGGAGTAGGGTGCTGTGGCAGAGTGCTGCGAGTGAGGGTCCGTATCTGGGAGTGATGGTGGTAGGGTGTTCCCTCTCCTTCCACTGTTTATGTCCTGTCCCCTGTGGGGAGAAGGATCAGGGTCCCCTTGAGTGTGGTAATAAAAGCAATGGACCCCTCAGAGGGGGTCTGAGCCTTGAATGAGAGTGGGGAAAACATTTTGGACAAGCTCACCCTATGCCAGTGAGCATCCAACAAATGTGACTCTCTTTTCCTCAGGCTGAGGGCTAGACTCAGTGGCTGCTTTTTCCTACAAGGCAAAGCCTTAGGCTCCGGGCAGTCTGGGACCACCTCCTCCCACCCTGGACAGGGGACAGGACTAGGGAGGACAGTGCCCTACACCCGTGTTGCCAGTTGACTCTCTCCAGGAAAATCCATGTGACTGAGTCATTTCCTAGTCAGCTGACCTTGAATCCCCAGGCTGCCTGGCAGGGTTTGCTCCTGGGGGTTGTGTGTGGGGTGGTGCTGGGGTGCTAAGGAAAGGTCTGCATAGGAAGACCCAATACCACCCCCATCAGAAGCCTCCGGAGACTGACCCAGACTCCAGCGATCACTCTTCTCTCATCCTCTCTTTCCAACAGGGTGATAGAGGCTGGAAGGGGAAAGCACCCAGTCAGTCAAAACAGAAAACATCCCCCCATGCAGCCCAGAACTTCTTTGTTAGGGAGTTGTTACCTGCAAGAGGACCTTCACCTCCTTGTGGACATAAGCCAACTGGGGTCCAGAGGTGGAAATCACAGTCTGAGGTAATGCAGTGAAAAGGGGCCAAGCTTGAAGGCAGGTCCGTTGGCCTCCAACCCTGCATTCAACACAAAGGCGGTTGCTGTGCCCCACAACCCTACACAGGGGACTTGGCACAACCCTTGCTAGGATGTGGCCTGAGGGAGTGGGAAATGAAGGTGTGTTTCAGGGAGTGTGTGTTTATGAGTCATTGCCCTAGGGATGGGAGGAGAGATCCCCAAGGAACCCCTCTGGTCATCCTAGAGACACTGTGGGCCATCTCCCTCCCCTGCCCCACAGTTCACTGACCCTTTGTCACTCCTCCTGCTGGGAGGGGCTGGGGCCTCTGGGGAAGGTGCTGGGAGGAGGTAGGGGGTTCTGCCCAGAGGCAGAGGTACATAACAGGGAGCTCGCAACTCAATGCCAGAGCCCTCTGGGACCTGAAGAGCAGAACTAGAAGCAAGAGACACACCTGCCCAAATAGAACCTTGGGGTGAATCCGAGGGAGCCTTAACACTTCAGAAAAGTCCTGAAGGAGGCTCGTTCCAGAACCACCCATCTTGCCCAGAAGAGAAACCTTGCATCTGCAACCTTAACTGGCCCATCAGCTCCAAGGGGGCTGGTGAGAGAGCCGGGCTAGGGTTCCCAGGCTCCCGCCTGGAGCCTTTGCCTGAACTCCAGCCCCAAACACACAGAGAAGTGAGGGGCACCCTGAGGACTTTGGGAAGTTGTAAAGGCTTCTGGTAAAGATTTCTCCTTTGAATTTTTAATGAAGCCTCTAGTGTTCACCCCACCCCTACCCCCCACCCCACCAAGGAGGCATGTAAAGGCAGAGGCCCTTTCTAGGTATCTGATGACACTCCTAGCTGGGGAAGAGCTTAAGGGACAGAGATTCACAGGTGGGGGATGCATTTCCAGCCCTGGAAGGGGGTCCTGTGGGAAGGTGAGAGGCATAGGTTAGGGGAGGGAAGGCCTGGTGCACCTACCCTTGGGGTTTCATTACCTGAGTGTATAGTTGTTCGGTGCTGGGAAATAGCAAAGAAGCCCCACAGACCAAGGAGTGAGGTGAAAAGGACATCTCATCATCCTTGGGTGCTAAGTTGCTTCAGTCATGTCTGACTCTATGGGACCCCACGGACTGTAGCCCATCAGGCTCCTCTGCCCACAGGATTCTTCAGGCAAGAATACAGGAGTGGGTTTCCATTTCCTCCTCCAGGGGATCTTCTTGACCCGGAATTGAACCCAGTCTGCTGCAGTGAAAGTGCGGAATCCTGGCCACTAGACCACCATCATCCTTGGCCCTGCCTTAAAGTTGGCATCCCTGGGTACTGCTCAAGGCCTGGCTCACTCTGTGCAGCGCTCTGGTGCCAGGAACTTCCTCTTCACCAGTGACTTCCACATGTCTAATGCCCTGACTTCTCTCTGACCTTTGGGCCCTGAAGTTCCCCTGGCCTCTCAAGCTTGCCACATCCAGTCCAGTCTGGACTCACTCCCCAAACCTCTCTGACACTGCAGGGCTCCCCCATCGCAGCAAATGGCCCTACCATCCAGCCAGCTGCCTGAACTAGAACGCCGAGTGTCAGAGGTTCCTCACTCACCTCCTAACCCCAACCCACACACCCAGTGAGTCCCCTCAAGGCCAAGGCTTCCTCTTAGCTTGCTTCACTCTCATTTCGTGACTGACCCCTCTGGGCTGTTCATTCTCGGTGCATGTCTTGATTGATACCCTCAATACCATGCCTGTGAGTCTGGTCCCAACATGAGCATCAGAAGTGAGCTCTGAGAGCAGAGGGCTGTGAGGTCAGCCACACACCCACCTCCCTGGAAGGTGGACTATATGGATGCAGAGTTTACACACACATGGTTGGGGGCTAACCACCCTCAGATTCCCCTAGACAAATCGAAACTTGCCAGTGCCAGGGATCTGGGGATACCCAGAGAGCAGGACCACAGCAGCTCTCCAGGACAGCCTGGCCTTTCAGAGCGACATCTCTTTCAGGAAGGGCGAGCCACTCACAGTGCTGTGCCCACACTGGGTTCTCCTGAAGTTTCCCCCATGAGCCCAGATTCTGGGTGGTGGTTGGGCTCGCCACCTTGCCACATCTGTTGAGAAAGATGCTATCTGGGCTGCAGCTGGGCGAGGGGTAGCTACCCCTGCAAATTCCAGGAAAGCTGAGTCCCCTGCCCTGTTTGGACTTTAGAAAACTCCCAAAGCGATGCCTCCTGCCTGGAAGGATTCTCCCCTGAAGTTTCCTGGGACAAGCAACAATTTCCCATGTGAGGTAGCAATAATTAAATGCATTGTACAGATGAGGGAGCTGAGGCTTGGGGAGGAGGGACTTTCTTGGGCTACCCAGGGATCAGTGGTGGCGAGTTTAATCCTGAGACACAGAGATGCCTGGATGTCAGGCTCTGCTGGGGAAATTCTGCCTTTGGCAACTAAGGGCTTCCTGGGGATGGTGACAGGCCACCCTAGCTTCCCTGTCAACACCTGGAGGAGTCTCTCTTTATAGATGCCCTGAGGGGGACATCCCTCTGCTGGTCTAGCCAGGTGACTAGCATTTCCTGGCTTTCTGATCCCTGAGATAGAAGATATCAGAGGAGCAGGAACAGGAGCAGGAGCTCAAATCCCATCTCTGTCATCACTGATTGTATGAACTGGGTGGGCCACAGCTCTCCTGGTTCTCAGGTCCCCAGGGAAGAAAAGGACCACCGCCCCCTTCAAGGGGTGGCAGGCCAAGGGAGGGCAAGATCAGCTGAGATGCTCATGCAAAGGTCCCATTGGATGCAAGGCACCCTGAGGCCCATTTCCTTCCCTTCTGATAACTTCCTCTTTGAAAAAGATGCCAGGGAAACCACAAGCCCCTAATTTCCCTCAGAGTCTGTGGGAGGGACACTCATAGGAAACCCCTTCCAGAGGGTTTTCTCCTGACCGTGTGGGAAAGCGGCCAAAGAGGAGTCACACTGCCCATCTTGGTCCTCACCCCTACCTCCCACAGTCCCACTGAGGGCCCTGAGTCAGTGTACCCACTCGATGTTATCGCTGCCACTTTCCATGCAGTGCAATCTAGGAATGCCTGCCCATGTCACAGCCTTGGCCCTGATGTCATCTTTCCAGAAAAAAGATGTGTGGCTGCACATGAACCTCATTGTCAAAACCCTGGACTTCTGTCCTCTGTGTGCCTACTTCAATGCCCACAGGCCACTCTGCTGGTGTGGACCGCTCCTTGTGGCTCCTGCTCCTCCTTTCCTTCTCTCCCAGGACCACTGGCCAGTCTCTTGCCCAGCTATTATGCCTCTGGCCCCTAAACACTACTTGTCCTGGCCTTCAGCCCTTCTTCTCAGTTAACAGGGCCCTCAGGTCCAACAGACCAGCTTTTTCATCCCCTGGGTCCTCTCCTTGGGCATGTGGACAGTAGCGCTAACCCTCCTTGCTCACACTCCACAGCACACTGTGTAACCTGCCTCCTCTCCACCATGTTGTTGTTGTTGGTTGGTCACTAATTTGTGTCACCTCTTTGAAACCCCAGGGACTGTCCCCATGTGACTCCTTAGGCAAGAAAACTGGAGTGTGTTGCCATTTCCTTCTCCAAGGGATCTTCCCAACCCAGGGATCGAACTGATGCCTCCTGCATTGGCAGGCAGATTCTTTACTTCTGAGCCACCAGGGAAGCCCCTCTTCACCACACCTGTTCCTAAACCTCTCTGTCTGTGCCCAAGACACTCTCCCCCTAAACTATCCTCTTCCTCCCGCCGGCAGCCTGACTTGCCACCTGACTCTGCTTGCCCTTTCAGCATGCACTGGGAGGCAGCATCTCCCAGGAAAAGTCTCTGGTGCCCTGTGACCACTGAGCTGGAAGAAGTTGTTCCTTAGCTCTGAATTTCCTCCATCCCAGCCTGGATCCTACAATGGGAAGGTCCACTGCTCCCTCACAGAACTGAAAGCCTTCAGGGCTCGATGAAAGGACCAGTGGGAGGGTCTCAACTTCTTCCTCCCCAGCACAAGGCTTGGTGGAGACTGGAAGAGTTTGTTGACTAACTGAGCTGTGACAACTCATTTTGAGGAGGAAAGTGACCTTCCATCTCAGAGAGGCCACACCAGCTCTCTGCCTCCCTGGCCACAAGCTTAGCTATAGCCTGTGGTCCCTGTTTCCTATCACACAGCCTCCAGGGCACTGTCTGACACAGACTTCCACTCTGTGTGGCATCTTCACCTAGTGTCCCTGACCCTCTGTTCCCCCTTGAGGGCTCTCTGTTAGGGCCTGAGCAGAGGTTTCATGGAAAACGTAGAGGAAGGGCCAGGGTTTGAATATGCCACACTCTTATCCACAGTTTGGCCACCTAGAAATGTTCCAGCAGGCACAAATGAGTAGAGTTGGCCTCACAGTGTGCTCCAGATCCTGGCAGGGACCTCAGTTTGGGGTTGGGGGGAGGTCCTGTATGACCAAGGCCTGACTTCCCTGTACAAGAACAACAATTCTCCTACTATGCCATGAAACTTGCCAGGGCTGCAGGTTTGGGCCACAGTGCCCAAACAGTGAGTTCTACCTGCTCCCCAGGGCTGTCCACTGGGGCTGAGCAGCATGTCCTCACTTTTGCCTGACATCATCAATCAAGGTTAAACCAGCATCTGGGGCCCTGAGACATCATTACTCAATGTGGGGAGCTCCTCTCCTATCAGAGAGGCACCTGCAGAGGCATAAAATATGCCTCACGTAAAATACCCTCCCCTCCTGACACATCTGTTAGTATAGACAGCAACCACACTGGCACATGGACACTCAGATACGGAAGTGTGTGGACCCATACCCCTTCAGCCATGAAACTTACAGCATGGGGAAGTAAACACCACCTCATGCCATCCTCTCCAAAGTCCATTGTGAAAATCAAACACTTGTTAGCCCCTCAAGAGCCTGTGACCTTTCCAGAAGCAGTTCATGTTCCACAGGGAGGCTGCTGAGCTGGAGGTGGGCTGGCACTGGGGCCACGTAGGAAATTAAGCCTGGAAAAACCTTGGTTAAGAAGCTGATGTCCCCGTACCTCCTGTGGATGCAGCCACGACCCTGCTGGTGCCTGCAAGAGGCTGCAGACAGGAGCACAGTGCCCACCTCAAAGAGGACAGCCTGCCCCGCAGAAGGAAGCAAGGTTCACACAACTCAGAAGGAAGAGTCACTCGGCAAGGTGGTATTGGAGGCAGGCTTTGACTCAGAACTCTGACCCACCCCAGCTTAGAGCCCCAACCCACCTATGCAGCTTGGGAGCTGCTGTGTACACCTGGCTGTGTACACCAGGACTGTTGCTTTCAGATGAGATTTTCACCATGGAGGAACATTCTGGAATCTTTCTGGCTGGACATGCATACGGTTGTTATTCCCTCAGTTCACAAGTAGCTGTGGGGCAGAGGGCCCTGGATGGGCACAGCTTGCTGACTGCTCTAGACCCTTGGTAGGAGCTGAGGTGAGCTGTTGCAGGACCATGTCATTGGGCTGGAATCTGCCTAGGTGGGCAGTGAGGCAGGCCTCCAATCTCTCACTGTGGACAGAGCTGTGGGCTCTAGGAGGACAAGGGGAGACTGGGGTCGGAATGGGCCCCAGTGTAGCTCAGCCAGCTCAAAGGCTTCTTGGGACAACAGGCAGGATGGGGAGCAAAGGGTGGGGGCGGGGGTAGAAGCCCAATCCAGTGTCTTCCAGGCCCCGCCCTGGCCACTTCAGGCCAGGAAGTCCAAGCTGTACCCAGAGGCCCCTCAGAGGGAGGGGGAAGCCTTGGCAGGTCAGACTGCTGGGGAGGGCTAGAGAACGCTCAAAAAAGCAGGCAGGTGGGCTGCCGATTCTTGGAAGCGCTCATTAGTGAAAACCCCCAAGCCTGACCACCTGGGGGAAAGGCTCACCGTTCCATGTGTAGCTGATAAGGGCCAGGAGATTCCACAGTTCAGGTAGTTCCCCCGCCTCCCTGGCGTTCTGTGGTCACCATTAATCATTTCCTCTAACTGTGTATATAAGAGCTCTTTTGCCAGTGAGCCCAGTGCTCAGAGAGAAAGGCTAAAGTCCTCAAGAGGATGTGGCTGCAGAACCTGCTTCTCCTGGGCACTGTGGTCTGCAGCTTCTCCGCACCCACTCGCCTACCCAGCCCTGTCACCCGGCCCTGGCAGCATGTGGATGCCATCAAGGAGGCCCTGAGCCTTCTGAACCACAGCAGTGACACTGCTGCCGTGATGGTGAGTGAGGGAGGGAGCACAGGCCACGCCTGGGCCACCCTGCTGGCCTGGACTCGTCCTGCCTGTCAGCTCCATAACAGAACGTTTTCCTTTTCTACAGAATGAAACAGTAGAAGTCGTCTCTGAAATGTTTGACTCCCAGGTAAGATGCTTCTCTCTGACACACCTTTGCCCAAAGGCCTCTGCCCTGGGGACTGATTCCATTCTAGATAGACCCTCACAGGGTTGTCCACTTCTCTCCAGCCAGCTGGCTGCCAGAAGGAGGGCTGCTTGGGAGGCTGTGGCAGTCATGTGGACTCCTTTATTAGCTGAGCAGCCATGGACAGACCTAGGACTCAAGGGTATAGGGGTCACCAGGGGACAGGTGGGGTTTATGTCATGAGACGGGGGGGTGGTGGGGGGTGGGCTTGGGACACTCACTGTGCCTTGCGACCAAGCCCTGTGGACACCGTGGTGGCCGCTGAAGGGCACAGAAGGGTTTCAGGAACAACTATGTTCACACGGCAGGTTTGGGCAAGCCCCCCACCCCCTTCCCCCTAAAGGGTGGGAGGACAGCGATCTCCTTTTCTGGGACCCTCTTGAGATACCAGACCAAGGGAATGTGGCTGTGTTGGCTGGGGGTGGTGTGAGCTGAGTGATGAGGACGAGTCAGACTCATCTGTGGTGGATGGGGGGACAAGGCAGTGTGTATAACAGGGCCCAGCCTGAGCTTAGTCAGGAATAATCCTGTGCCCCTCCCAGGCCCTGCTCTTGGGAGAGCGGGATGAGAACAGGAAGCAGTGATGGGGAGGATGTCCTGGGCCCACCGGAGCACACTCGGCCACTGCTCACCAAGGAATGGATATTTCCCACAGGAGCCGACATGCCTGCAGACTCGCCTGGAGCTGTACAAGCAGGGCCTCCGGGGCAGCCTCACTAGTCTCACGGGCTCCTTGACCATGATGGCCAGCCACTACAAGCAACACTGCCCCCCCACCCAGGTGAGTGCCCCCATTAGATCCCTAAGCAAGAAGGTCTCATTGGAGGAGGGTGGAGAAATAGTGGGGAGAGACCTTTGGCTGTGGGCATTTGGGACCCCAAATGGTTTGAATCAATAGATTTGTAATGATCAGCCCTTCCTGAGAGGGAACCACTCTAGGTGTTAAAGCCCTGGAGCTCAAGAGCCTGTATCATGTCCTAGCGGGAGCAGCTACTTTGCTTGTTATTACCATTAATGATGTCAGAGGTGAGGCAAATACAAGGAAACTCAAGATCTGCCTAAGGCCCAGAGGAAGTTCCATGGCCCAAGTGCCTCCTCCTAAAAGGACTTTCCCCTGGTCCCTCCTGGGCTGCCTGGATTGCATTGGAGCAAGGAGGAAAGCTTACTCGGAATGGAAAAATGCCCCAAAACATTCCTTCCCTGTGGGAAAAGTGAGGTGTGTGGCCTTGAAATGTGCTCATTCTGGACCAAAGAGGCAGTGGCCCAGCTGCCCAGCAGACCACCGTCTGGCTTGCACTTTTATTGGGCCCCTGGTCCAGCTGCCACTGACAGTGTGGTGCACCCTTTGGGTGACACATGGGTGGCAAGATGTCACCTGACCCGTGTCAGCAGGCGGGCCCCAGACAGGCCTTCTGACCTCTGAGTTCTAAGAGGCAGCACAGGAACATGCTGATGCCTCCCCCGTGTTACCCACTCATGCCTGGACTCAGGTTTTTTTTTTCCCTTTTCTTTCTTAAGGAAACTTCCTGTGAAACCCAGACTATCACCTTCAAAAGTTTCAAAGAGAACCTGAAGGATTTCCTTTTTACCATTCCCTTTGACTGCTGGGAACCAGTCCAGAAGTGAAGCAGGCCAGACCAGCCGGAAGCCAGCCTGGGAGCTTACCTCACAGATCACTGCCCTCCTACCCACAAAGAGCCAAACAAAACTCAGGATCTTCACACTGGAGGGACCACAGGGAGGGCCAGAGCTGCAGGGGGCCACCTACTTGTTCAGGGCCACGTTGACCCTGATACAGGTGTGGCAGGGGAAACGGGAAATGTTTTACACTGGCAGGGATCAGTAATATTTATTTATATATTTATGTATTTTAATATTTATTTATTTATTTATTTAAGCTCATACCCCGTATTTATTCAAGATGTTTTTCTATAATAATAAATTATTAAAAGTCTGTTCTTATTTGTGCAGTTTTCCAGTTTGTTTTCAACCATGAGCAAATGTTCAAGGTGCTCTCCTCCCTGGCCCAGGGCAGGGAGGGTTCGAGGAAGCTGGGAGTTGGGGGAGGGGGCTGGGGCCTGCAGACCAGGCACAAGTGGACAGACAGCGCTGTCAGAGCACAGGGGAGGCGGGAGCCCACCTGGGTATGACATTCTGTACACGTGGACATGCTTCCCTGGATGCTCAAAGGTTCCCACCCCAGAGAGAGGTTTCCAGGTTCACCTGGAAGGCCAAATAACCCAGACAGTGGGAATCTTGCTTCAGAGAAGAGTCATCATTCTCTTTGGGCAGGTGGGGGATTCCTGGGGCTTGGCTGGTCACTGGCTGAATGGGCCCATCAGAGGCCCAGACCCTGGCTATGCCCTGCCCCTCACACTCAGGGCTTCAACCACTCCCAAGTGAACCAGCAGATAGACTAGCTGTTCAGGGAAAAAGAAACCAAACCACAGGGGTCAGAGCTCAGCATATTTACCAAACTTTTCCCCCAAATGGGTGATCTTAATCTTTGAGTGTCAGAATGTAAGTGCATAATTTGTTGGTACACGGCTCTCGCGCGGCATTTTTCTGAGTTAGTCTTTGGTTTTACATGAAGTTCTGCATGCAATCCGGCACCCTCTCCACAAATCCATGGCCTTCAGACTGGGAAAACAGTATTTCTCCTTCCCCTTGCTTTGTCAATGGGGCTGGAGGCCTTGTTCCCAAACCTGTCTTCCAGTGTCCTTTCAGGGTCTGTGAGGAAGTGGGTCTCTCCCTAAGTGTCAAGTGGGCAGCATGGCCAGCTTTACCTTGACAGGTGGGCCTGGGAAAGCTTATTTGGTGAATTTCAGCTCCTGCCTGTTCTTTTCTCCACCCTACTTGCTTGCTCTGCTCAGGCCACCAACTGTAGACAGCACCAGTACTGGTCAAAGACCTGCCCCACACTCAGGGGGAAAGGTCATGGCTTTAGATGCAATTATAAATACAAATTCTTAGATCAAACCTGAATTTTAGCAAAGACAAGAATCCACAGAGTATGATGTAGTCATAGAAAATGCATGAAAAACACATCTTGCCCAGAGATAACGTAGAGTCTCGCTGTCTTCCACGTAAACCAATGATAACTGATAAGAGATATAGCATTTCCTCAGACTCTCATATATAGGTACATCTCCTCACAGAAATGCTATCAAGCTCAGGGTTCGGATCAGCTTGGAGCCACCTTCAAGTCATACCATGTACCTGTACGTGCTCCTGGCTTGTGTGTCATGGGTCTTGGAAAGCCATTCCGCCCCGATGAAGATAGTCAATGGGTCTACCCAGGACAATCACACGGCAGTCTGTGCTGAGATTGAGAAAGAACTCATGGCTGACAACATTACCTACAAGGTAAGTCTGGGTCTTCATCAAACATCACTTTGCTCTCAGTGGCCCTCTGTGTTGCTAACCAACTTTCCTGCTTCCAGGGTTCCTTTGAAAGGCCTCAGAACACCAGTGAGGTAAGGAGCAGTCACCCCATGGTCATTTCTGACCCCACTTGAAAGGGAAATCCCAGGGCAGAGAGAAGAACAAAAGTTGTTGAGTCAAGAAATCTGGGGAGAAAGTTGGGAGTTTGAAGATAAGGTCTCCGGCTCAGGCAGCAGATGAAACAGCAAACAGGTTTGGCCGGGCTCTTTAATCACTATCCCAGAGCAGCCCCATGTCTAGGGAGAGACCAGAAACCCACTGCAGACCTCAGCGATCCCTGGTTACCCTGGCCTGAATTCGAGTCCAGGGTTCCATCTGGCTAGGGTAGCCAGGGATGGATGAGGTTGAGGGTCAGAGACCCTCAACTCAATGCCCCCAACCCTGTTTCAGGAACTCTGCTATGGGAAGTTTATAGAGGGCTTCATCTCCACCCTGAATAACATCTTTACGAAACACAAGAATGACTGTCACATAGAAAAAGTCTGTAAGAACATGAAGCAACTCACCAAAATCTGCCCAAAGCTGAAAGTAAGTTGTTTTCAGGGGAACCTGAGACATCATTTCTCTTGCCACCACAGCCGGAGGCCCAGTGGGGCAAATGGCTTCTTAGGGCCCCCATTTTCCACATGTGAGGCTTCAGATACTACTTTGTCATCTAAAAGAAGTCCACTCACTGACAGGGACTGAGGCTTAGGGAAGTGGGGATTCAGGGATTATTCTAGACATTTTTGTTTACCCTCTGCCAAGCCCGTATGCACAGGAACCACTGTGGAACAGGTCAGGGCGTGGACTCAGCCTGGGAGAGGGAAGGGCACTCAGGGCCAACTCCAGTCAGGTGGCGAGTCTTAACTGGCTCTGGTTTGCCCTGCTCTTGGTGCCCCTTCTTAGGCTAAGGAGCTTCCCTGGGAGCCCATGGTGTGGGGATGGGTAGTGGCTTAGCGGGGGATATTGTGGGGAAACGACTGAGGTTCCCTGCTCTTTGCCCACCTTACTGTTTGTCTCCTGTGTCCTCCCAACCTGCACAGCCTTGTGTCCCTGTCCTGGGAAGCCAGGAGACTTCTCCATACTCTGCTGGGTCTCTTCCTAAAGCTATGGATGATTCTGTCCTGGGACTCTACTATCACCAGATGGTGCCCACTGAAGACAGATGGGGAGGGGTTGCCTGAGTTACCTCCTAGGTAGACAGGTGGATCTTAGAACAGGGCCTTTATGGCTGGGAGAACAGAGTTTGCTTTTACTTTTTTTTTTTTCCTGCTAAGAAGAGAACTTAATTATGTGTTTCTTATTTAGCTAACAGGACACAACTGTATTACTGAGAAAAGTAACTTCTCAAAGTTCAAAGAAGCTTTACAGAGTGTTGTCATATCTATAGAAGGATGGAAATCTTGTAAAAGGATCAAGGGCATCCTCTGAGACCTCGTCCTCTCACATCCCGATGCCCTGAGAGTTTCAGGAGATGGGGTTGGAGGAGCCTCAGGAACAATATACAGCCGGGGTGGGGTAAGAGTTTGCTGGCCCTGGGTCAGCAGATGGGGCTGAGGGTGGGTAATGGTAGGGGTGTGCTTGAGGAAATATTTCTGTAACTGATGCATTAGCACTTGTTGCCTTAATAAAGCTGGGGTAAGGAAATGCTGGTAAGAGTTGTGATAGTGTTCAGTCTCTCTGGGGCCTTGATAGACTGAGATGGGTAACGGGCTGGGGTTGACGGCCCCATAACCAAGGCTCCTGATCTGGAGGGCCAAGGGTCTCTCAGGAAGAGAGGCCCAGGAAGGCGAGTGGGAACCCCACCTCATCTGCCCCTTTGATGTGCTTCTAGCGCCAGTGGACACGTGGTAGGAGCCCCTTCAATGTCAGTGCAGTTTGTTACTGCTCCTCTTCTCCCTGTGTCCTTTAAAACTCAAGTCAGATCTGTTCCCAGACATCCCTCCCCAGCCTCGCTCAGCACCCATCTACGCCTGATCCAAAGGTCCAAGGCCCTCCCTACTTGGGTTTCTACTGCAGCTCTAAGTTCACTTCATCCTCCTCCTCCCCCCACCCCCCAACCTGAGGACTCAGTGCGGCCACAGAAGAGTCAACCCTAGTAAATGGCTCAGGAGAATGGGGGATTTCAGGCTACTCACAGAGGACTCAGCACAGTGGGGGACCTGGACCAGGCTAGGGGGCCCATGGGGGTCCTGAACATTTCCAAACCCTCAGCTTCATCTCAACCAGCAAACAATTGACTTCAAAACCCCTCTCCTGGCTTACTAAGCCCCTCACAAAGCCTCCAAGGACACTCTCCAAGCATCTCTTTGACCTAACAGCCCACTCCCCAACTATTAACACCCTCGTATCCCCAAAGCATGGGACCTTGCCTGTGGGGGATCCACCAGTCACTCAGGTCTTGAAATGCTGCCACATTGGGCTACCAAGCTCTGACCCCTACCCACTTTAAATTCTAACTCTAACCCTAATTATTCGAACCATTTATTAGAGGTGACCGGGATTACACCAGAATCCAAGCAGCTTCCTATAATCCAGACCTTCAGACCATGAACTTGTTCAACAAACCGGGAAAGATAAACATCTACTGTTTTGGAATATAAATAGGCATCAAGCTGTAACCACAATTAAGCCCAGGCGGGACTTGTACAGCGTCTGCAAATCTACCTTACTCTGCTGTGAAGCTTCAGACTATGCCTGCAGCCAGCACACAGACGCACTACAGCCCTGCCCACACTCATCCCTTGCCCCATGGTTTTCAGACCACTTCCAGCTCATCTCTACTGTGAGGACCACTTCAGGCTGGAGGTCAGCCTCAAGCGTGATTGAGGGAAGTGGCCAAATGATCTCAGAACACTGAGGGTGGCTCTGTGATTCAGGTCCAGCCGCTACGGGGCCAGGGGCCAAGGTTGGTTCCGGCCCAGAGAAAGTCCATGGTCCAGTCCCCAGAGGCTATGAGTTCCTGTCACTTGGGCAAACCACACAGGTGCTCAGAGTTTCCGAGACCATTCCTCTGTGACTGGCAGCAGGGTCTGTGGGGTGCACGGCAGCATGGAGTTGCTGAGATGTGCTGGCAGGAAGAACTGCTACTTCAATACCCAGCCTGCTCTCAGCCTGAGACACCTAACAGTAAAAGGTCAGGGGCTTGCCTAAACATCCTTGTAATCTCACTGCTGTGTTCAGGACAGCAGGGTACACATGAGCCTGGCTTGCCACTATCTTGCTATGTGACCTTGGACAGATGCACCAGTCCCTCAGTCAAAATCCACAAAGGCAGGGGTGACTCTAGCCCTAGAGGCTGGACTACAGCCTCGGTTCAGAGTATTCACCAAGCTAGAGAACCTGAGAGCCCCTGGCTCAACTCTAGGTAAACAGATTGACAGAGAGGCTCTGGTGCCCCTCCTGAGAGAGAGGAAAGTCAGGAATGAACACAGTAGGGAGGCAGCCATACTACCCAGACTATCTTCATCCCCCTGACAGCCTTAAGCCCTGGCCAAGGCCACCAAACCCATGAAGAGACCCTGCAGTGAGGGCCATTTGTATTTTCCACATGCCCCAGTTTTCCCTCCAATTAGTGTCAGATCTGGACAGTGGTCCTGGGGAGCCTTCTGGGGCTGGAACCAGGTGGGAGGGCCATGTGGGCACTGCTCTGGAGACCTAAACAGGTCTGAGCCCACAGCTCTCTGGGAGCCTACTGGCCCTTCTCCCTCAGGACCAAAGGATAGGCTGGCACACTGTAAAGCTGGAGCTCTAGGCCAGACACCTAGGCACAAGAAGCATGGCTCTGACTGTCCTGGGTACTCTCGTTCCCTAAGAGGCTGGGAAACAAGTTCAAATTATATTCTTTTATGGGAGATAACCATGGGCAGGCCTGTGGCAGGCCCACTTTAACCCCAAGGAAACACTCTTGGATTTGCCAGGGCCACCTCTACACCAGGAGGAACAGGGCTACGTGGTCTGAGGAGATGGGCTCACCCACACATCAAGACTTCCCAGAACACAAACAGTCCTTTCCCTTCCCAGGGATTTCCCCGGGGACCACCCAAACCTGCTACATCCTTCTGCTACCTGGGGGCCCCATCCCGCCTCAGAAATCAGTGGTACTGAAGATTGGAACCAGGAATCGAAGCCTTTTGCTAAAGCAGCAGGGCAGCCCTCTCTCATAGGCTAGGCCTTGAGAACTGGAACAGCCCCACTGGCAGCCACATGGCAGTTTCTGTCAGGGCCACAGTGTGTTCACAACCTTTTGACTCTGCATTCACATTCAGGGAGATCACCTGAAAGACAGAGGAGAGAAGCTCCACAAAAATAATCTGCCTGTCCATGGCAACGGACATGAAGCTAACACGACAATATGTCAAAGCGTTTGTGAGAGGCCCAGAATGCTATTATTGCCAGGATGACCCCTCTGTGGGCCAACAGCCAGAAGGAAACTAAGATTATGATTTAGGTGGTGGGATGGCAGGTTGAGTTTTCTCCCTCGTTTTCTACCCTGTCATGGTTTTAAGTGTGGCCTTGAAGGAGAAAGGCTGAAGGCCAAGGTCAGTGGGCATCATATGGTGCCTTTGCTTATAGAAAATCTGCAACCTCAGTGTCACCAGATAAATGGGGTATTCAGTGGTGGCTTGCATTGCATTGCATTGGGACCGATTCCCCAAATTGGTTGTTCAGCCAAGAGGCTGGCGATTAGCTTACAATGCAGACAGTACCCTTCAACCCATGCTTGTGTATGCTCAGTCATGTCCGACCGACTCTTTGCAGCCCCATGGACTGTATAGTCCACCTGGCTCCTCTGTCTATGGAGTTCTCCAGGCAAGAATATTGGAGTCGGGTGCCATTCCCTTCTCCAGGGGATCTTCCTGACCCAGGAATTGAACCCGTGTCTGATGGTCCAGAGCACCAACACTTTCTTTCTGAGATAACATGGATAGCAAAAGAGGCCCGTCTGTTCCTCCTTGGCAGGCAGAGCATCGCTCAGTTGGGGGCTGGAGATTTCAAGTGCTGTTCAGGCATCCTCGAGTATCTTTACAACTGTCCTGTGCATGGATTCTCACTTTGGGGCTATACAACTGGCCTGCCAGCCAGCCCCAAGTGAGCAGGACTGGCCCTGAAAATCAGGGCCTGAGTCCTTACACCTCTGGCTTCCTGCACATGTGCGTGCTTGGGAATTCAAATCCATATGACTGGAAGTGGTAGGCAGGGGCTGAATGGACCAGGTATATACTGTGCCTACCTGGGCTTCTGAGAAAAGCTGCTTTTTGTGTTGAATGCACAAAGGCTGGTTGTTGTAGCTCTAGAAGCTCTACCTCAGGACCCTCCCACCTTGTTACCTGGGCTTCACAAATAAGGAATCTGGCATATAGGTTGCCTCCATTTTCTTCCCTGTGAAGTGGGTCTGTGGCAGGGACAGAGAGGCCCCAGCCCCAGATCAGCCTGACACAAGGAGGCCCGGCTAGATGCAGGGCCCTGACGCCTAAGGTCTAGGTCAGAACCCTGCTGAGAGCACCCTGATACTGGCCCTGTTCCTCTGAAGAGAGGGGAGGCTGGAACGCTCATGGCATCCAGGTCTCCAGAGCAGGTCTGAGCAGAGCCCACCCCCAACAGGGGAGCTGGGGATGAGGAAGGGCCATCTTACCCACTGTTGGTGCTGGCAGCTCTCTGCCACAAGGCCCAGAGAGACCTGGGACTTCCTCAGGACCACACAGGAGGTGAGCCAGACAGAGAAATCCTAGACCTGATTCCACAGAAGCCTTCTTTCTAAGCTCTCAAAAGGGCTACTGGGCACAGACTTCATCCTCGGAAAAGACTGACCAATTTCCCTCCTATTAGGAGACCCCCAAGTTATGGCTGCCAGTAAGGATGCAGCTTCACAAGTTATTTTTCATTGTGGTTTGAGATAACAACAGTTAAACAGTTTCATGCTGCTGCCACTGATGTTATCTCTGGCCCAGACCTGTTCTTTCAACCTGGAAATGATTAATCAAAATTTTTTCTCTCTTTTCTTTTTCTTGACTTCAAAGGAAGATGAGCACAAACTCCCTAGGTTCAGCCCTCAAACATGGCTCCTGAGCCCTCACCTAAAGTGAAGGTTGGCATTTCCTTCAAGATCCTAGGTTTCTTCTAGAGGCTGAAAAAAAAGCCTTTTAAAATTATTTGACTTAAAAAAAATCAGTTATTGTACAATAAAGTACACAAATCTTAAGTGTACAGTTCAGTGAGGTTTTATATATGTTTATACTGATAAACCCAGCACTCGGAGCAAGATGGAGAACATTTTCCAGCACCCCAGAGGCTTCCTGTGCTCTCTCCCTCCTAGTCAGAATCCACTCTCTTAAGTGTAGCCATCTTTTAAGCTATATCACCATAGAGTCGTTTTGCCTATTCTTGAACTTAGATGAAGTGGAATCATAGGCTGCACTCTCTTTTATGTTTGACTTCTTTTGTTAAATATTCTCTCTCTCTGGTTGTTGCATGTAATTGTAGTCTGTTCCTTTCTGTTTCTGTGTAGTATTCCATTGCATCCCAAATAAATTTTCTCATTTTTCTGCTGATGAATATTTTGGCCATTTCTGCTTTCTGGTCAATATTAATAAAGCAACTACAAACACTCTTGTACTCATATTTTGGTGAGTGTATGTATGCATTTCTGTTAAAAATGTTGAGTATGGTGTGGGATTACTGGGTCATAAGATTTACATATTTTAGCTTAGCTGGTACTGTCACACTTTTTTCCAAGGAAGTCTTTTATAAACAACATTGTTGCTGGTCTTCCTGCCTTTTATAGGTACTGCTTGTCCATCAGACACTGGATCTCTCCTTTCCCTTCACATGATCCGAAGCTGTTTCCGGAACATTCTCATCATTATTGGAATTCTTCTCTACATTGTTCAGTCTTGCCCAACCATCAACATTCTGACAAGCCAATTGTTGGGAAACAAAACCCAAATCCGACTAAGTCTGGTCCAAGGTTGGCCCTTGCTCACAGGGCTGAAGGGACTGTCCTCGGAAGGCTCAGCTTGGGCAGGCTGCACTGAAGCACGTGCACTGAGAAGAGCAGAAATTAGCTAGTTTATTGCTCACCAGCTCCACATGCTGTCCTGGCTGTGGGGAGGCTGCCTCGATTCTCAGTGTCTCCAGTGTCTCATTGGGGGAGTCAGCTCAAGAAGGGCCTAAACTGTGATGTGCCACTGTCCTAGAAGAGAGACCTGGTCAAACCAGTCTGGGGTCCTCCTGGGGTCTCAGCTCCCTGGTCAGTCCCCTGCCATGTCCATCTTTCCACTTCTCTATCACACAGCCTCACCCTGGCCCAGCTACCCTGCACCCCCACAGATGACTACCACAACTGTCCCATGGACACGCATCTCTAGATGGATCCCTCCTGCTGTGCTTCCAGGCAGTCAGATGGATTCATGTACCTATTAATTCACTCAACAAATATTTACTGAATCCTACAAAGTATCAAGAATTATGCCAGGCTCTGCACAGAACCCAACACTTGAGGTGCTTACTTTTTAGTGTATTAGTCTGACTACGGGAAACAAAACCCAAATCTGACTAAGTCTGGTCCAAGGTTGGCCAGGGGCTCTCTGTTGGCTCAGTGTGAGCTCCTTTGATCTGTTCTAAGACCTGCCACTCTAGGCACATAGTCCTGGAGACCGCTCCGGCCTCACTGCTTATAGCCTTTTGTCTTCCTCACAGCAGCCCTGGGTCCCAGGAACAGGAACCAGCTGCAGTTCTCCTACCATCCCCAGACCCCTGTGCCTGGAATGCATCCTAGTCAAACAGCTAATGTTTTTCTCCCAGTGGGATAGAACAGTGTCTAGTGGGAGATGGACACGTCCTCTACTGGGGCATCCTCCTCCTCAACATTTCCTCTGGGGCTTGCCTGGCCACCTTCTGGGCCTTGCATGCATGTGTGTTCAGTCGCTTCAGCCATGTCTGACTCTTTGCAACCCTATGGACTGTAGCCCCCGAGGCTTCTCTGTCCATGGGATACTCCAGGCAAGAATATCGGAGTGGGTTACCATGCCCTTCTTCAGGGGATCTTCTCGGTCCAGGGATCGAATCCACATCTCCTGATTCTTCTGCACTGCAGGCAGATTCTTTACCGATTGAACCACCAGGGAAGCCTTAGGGGGGCACTATCATCTGTTGGGGGACTATGAGGTCTCTGCTCTGAACTATAACTCTATCCCCTAAGCCTGGGGAGGATCCCTCACTGTATAGATGCCAGCAGTGACTGTGTTCCAGGGTCTGAGAAAAGTGAGCCGCTTCTCACCTCTGATTAACAGAAATGCAGGTCTTATGGACATCAGGATGGAAAGGCAGCATGAATTTCCTGAAGTTTAGAAAAGGCTCTGTGGGACAAATGCCAGCACCAGGCTAAAAGGTACTCTACACACAACCAGAGATCTGTTATCATTATCCTCATCAACATCAGCATCTGAAAGATGAGCCAAGAGGACGACCTTGGATCATCCAGGAGCCAGGGGAGCTGAGAAATTAACATCAGCAGAGCTGGCCTGTTCCCTCTCCCACTTAACGGATTTAGAAACTATCTCAAAGGAACCATAAGAAGGGAGGGAAGCCTAGCTCCCTGGAAATGTGTCATACTTCCTCCTGCCCAGAGCCTGGGGCAGCCCCAAGTTGTCCTGGCAGAGGCCCTGGCTCCTGCCCAGGCCTCTTGCGCCAGCAGGGCTGGATAACGGTGGTGCCATTTCATGTGCTGGGAGTGGAGGCCAAGGAAACAGCAACTATTGCTAGAGCCACAGCTTCGAGTCAGAAACTACCTGATAACTCATAGTCCTAATCCATCCCTCCCCCACATCCAGGAAGGTCTCCCTGAATGACCCCCACAACTCTTAGGTCCATTTTCCTACCAGGATCTCTCCAGGGCAGTTGCTATCAGCCCTCCCAGGTCTTCATGTGAAACAGAAGCTCTAGCCAGAGGCAGGGCTGTGCCCAGCCTAGATTCACAGAAGATCTGTGACTCAGACCCTAACATCTCTCATAGGTACAATCCCTGGAAATGCACACCAACCAGTTTTGGAACCCAGGAAGAAATCACAGGAAGCTGCAAGAGTCTCGGGCCATTCCCTGGGCCACATTCGCACTGAAGGTTCCTGCACCTTTGATGCTTTGGTCTGCTCAGGGACAGTGATGAGTCCCTAAGCAGACCAAACTGTCCTTTGGGTTCCAGACCAAACAAAAACACTAGGCACAGCCATGGGCCTGGGTCCTATAGTTATCATGAACCCCCTGTGGAGCTTAGGGGGTAGGAACCCCCATAGGAAGGAGCTTTTTTCCTTAATGTCATCCACTCCAGAAGTCCAGGTGTCACAGGCAAACAAACAGATAGAACAGACCCATGACAGTGAGAAAGAGACAGTCTGAAGATCCTGACAGTAAAAGATGGACAGACACTGGCCAAGTCCCTGGTACTGACAGATTCAGCCAAAGCTTGGAAGGAATATATGGAAAGACCAGCTGGAGACAGTGGCAGTGACAGACTGACAGACATGGAGACAGATGAACAGACAGGCTTAGGGTCCCAGCAGAGACAAAGACACAGCTGCCACTGTGGTCAGGGTGAGAGGGGGCAGTTTTGTCCTGCACTAAGCCCTAGAGGCTCTTGGAGTTTCTTTCCCAGCACTGCCATCAGAGACTTGGAGGGGCTCCTTCCAGGGCCACAACTCCCCTTTCCCCAAGATTCTCAGGCAGGGATCAGGTTGCGGCTCAGTCCCTAGAGCTATAACTGAGCAGGACCCTATGAGGCCTTCACAGAATAACCTTCCACCCATGTCCTCTGCCTGCCTTTTGTCTGTAGGAAAACTTTAGTCAAAGAATAAGCTTAACCAGAGAAGTGAGAAAATACAGAAAGAAAGAAAAACAGTCAAGAAAGACAAAATAATACTTTAGCTGTTAAATAAGGGCTTCCCCAGTGGCTCAGCGGTAAAGAATCTGCCTGTAATGCAGGAGCTGCAGGAGACTCGAGTTCGGTCCCTAGGTCAGGAAGATCCCCTGGAGGAGGTCATGGCAGCCCACTCCAGTATTCTTGCCTGGAGAATCCCATGGAGAGAGGAGCCTGGTAGGCTACAGTCCACAGGGTCACAATGAGTCAGACACAACTGAAGTGACTTAGCATGCACACACACAGTCATTAAACAAAGTCAAAGACCTTTTAGTTCTTCTGAAAGAATTAGAGAAAATATTCTGAGCCATGTCCTTTGAGCTGTTTTGTAGATACTTCCATCAGCTGGAAGAAGTTAACTGACGCTGCCCACAAGCATGTAGACCACAGACCAGTTGGAACCAGAAGGTTGATGATCCTGACTCCCAAATACCTCACTACCAACCAATCAGCGTCCACAAGCTGGTCACACCTCAAGCTTTGGATACTCTAAGATTGATCGTTTCCCACTCCAGGGCAGGGCACACAGTTTTGAGGGCATTAACCCGTTGTGGCCCCCTCTGCCTGGCATAGCCAGAAAATTATTCTTTTCTACTTCACCCCAAACTCTGTCTCCACATTTCTATTCAGAACTGGTGAACAGAGGCCAAATTTTCAGCAACAGAGCCAGACTCAAGAATCAGTTCATATCCCTGACACCACTGCTGCTTCCAAACCTCGTGCAGTGAGAACAGCTCCCCCATATCCCTCCTGAGGTCTTAGGAGCCACTGTGAGTCTAGACTCTGTGGGCATAATGGACAGTACCAGGTAGAAGCTGTAATCTAGTGCTCCCATGGTTATCAGACAACACTTTGCTCCAACTGGCCAACTTCTTTCTTCACCTCCATGACCTACAGGGCCCAGAGATCTGAGGAGCTAAAAGGTCCTGGCCAAAGAGAGAGAACCCAGGCCAGACAAAGATGGGAAAACTAGCCGCTTTCACAAGGAGAGACACTGAGACTGACTTGGACACACTCAGCTCTGTGTCTGTAGAGTCCAAGAACCCCTGCGAAGGGTTAAGACTTTCCTACTTTGAAGGGACCCTTGTGTTGAAACCATGAATGGACTGCATGCCTCAGGCTGGGTCCCTGGGATAAAGGCTGTGAGACAGAGATTAACACGAAGGACTATTTGTGGAAGAGAAGAAAATGGAAGGGAAGGAAGCAGGATTAAACTGAGGGAGAAGCTGGATTCGATGCAGTCACAACAAAAGCCTCAGTTGACCCAAAGGAGATGATCCTTCAGAGTTTTCCTAACTTAGGGAGTGGAAGTCAAGCCTTATTCCTTGATGTAGGCTGTCCCTTGGAGGACGCACAACTCCAGGCATAGCAATGCTTTTCAGCCAAGGAAATCCCCAAAGAGGGTAGATGCCTGCAAAGAGTTGCCTTCCAGCAGCACTCTTAAGCTGGGGGAATAAGCCCTTGACCCTTGAAAGGTGTTTAGGGCAGCACAGCATCGTGTCCACCACAATCCACCCCCTGAGCTGTTTAGATCCTCTTCATATAACCACTTCCCACATGTTCTGGGAGCAGCTCCTCCAGGATTCTAATTCTGTATGTGCAGTTACATGTTTAACAACTGGCTCTTAAAAATTAGCAATGGGCTATTTCAAGCCAGGCTGAGTGACCTCCGGCACACCGATAATTCTGATGTGCTTCTCTTCTTGGAGGAAGCTTAGTAGAGGAAAGTTAGTGAGATGAATTACAGCCCCTGCTGTTGTAGCTGATCTCAGGGCCACCTCAGGACTCATCTTCTCTTCTATTTCAGATCCCCTTAGTTAGCATTGGGCTTCCTCGGTGGTTCAGTGGTAAAGAATCCGCCTGCAGTACAGAAGACCCAGGTTTGATCCCTGGGTCAGGAAGATCCTCCAGAGAAGGGTATGGCAACCCACTCCAGTATTCTTGCCTGGAGAATCCCATGGACAGAGGAGCCTGGCAGGCAATAGTCCATGAGGTCCCAAAGAGTCAGACACAACAGAGCATGCATGCATGCACAGTTAGCATTGAGTACACTGAGTATATACTCATCTTGGTGGCTTCCCCAGTGGCATAACCCATTCCCTTATCACAGAGGGATCTAATTCCTGATCTGATTTGATTTTAGCCTGGGGATGCTGCACTTGTCTCTTTTACTGTCGAAACTAGGGGTAGGAATACCAAAGAGGCACTCAAGTGGATCCCATTGTGTAGTACTATGGAGCAGTACTCCTTAATCCTCCTGATGATCAAGCTTTGGTACTCTTGACCAGAGTAGTTCTTTTCTGCTGGTCCCTGGACACAAGGAGGTCAAAATTCCCTGGCAACAGCTTTGGCTTACAGTTTAATGGGATGCTCACTGGTGGTCTTAGGTGGAAGTGTCCCTTCCTAATGACTAGGATCTCTAAACCCACAGTCAAGAGTTGCAGGGATGGGAAGCATAAATTTCCCAAGTGGGTCACTCAGTTCAGTCGCTCAGTTGTGTTTGACTCTTTGCAACCCCACAGACTGCAGCACACCAGGCTTCCCTGTCCATCATCAACTCCCAGAGCTTGCTCAAATTCATGTCCATCAAGTTGGTGATGCCATCCAACCATCTCATCCTGTCATCCCCTTTTCCTCCTGCCTTCAATCTTTCCCAGTATCAGGGTCTTTTCCAATGAGACAGCTCTTTGCATCAGGTGGCCAAAGTATTGGAACTTCAACTTCAGCATCAGTCCCTCCAATGAATATTCAGGACTGATTTCCTTTAAGAGTTACTGGTTTGATCTCCTAGGAGTCCAAGGGACTCTAGGAGTCTTCTCCAACACCACAGTTCAAAAGCATCAATTCTTCAGTAGGTGACGGTAAAAGGGGCTATTTCTACTTCTGTTTCTTGGTTCTCAGACCTTTGTATTACACCTACTAGAACATGGCTCCATACAAGGGTCTTTGACTTACAGGGAGAACTGTGTTTTGGAGGAAAGCTCATTATCCTTGTAAAGTACCACTCCCAAGCTGGTACTTCAATTACGCCTCCAACAAGCTGCTGCACAACATTTTATCAGGTCAGCAGCTCCTACATGGTACAGTATGATCAGTGAAACTTATAGTCATGAACCTCCTCCTATGCCATAAAGTATATCTCTTGGTGTGAAATATTATATGAGATACCATGCTAGTGGGTCAAAAGCTGAAAGCCCTTGGATAGTGATTTGACAGGCCCTGTAGATATGAAAGGCAAACCCATTCCTGGAATGTATATTTATTTTTGTCAAAAAGAATCATTTGCCCTTCCAGGGTTTTAGAGAGCTATGTATTCCATTAGCAACCAAGTGGCCTGTTGATCTCCTTGACTCAGTATTGTATCTGGGCTTCCCTGATGGTTCACTGGTAAAGAATCCACCTGTAATGCAGGAGATTCGAGTTTGATCCCTGGGTCAGGACGATCCCTTGGAGAAGGAAACGGCAACCCACTTCAGTATTCTTTCCTGGGAAATCCGGTGGACAAAAGAACCTGGTGGACTACAGCCCATGGTCACAAAAAAGTTGGACATGACTTAGTGAATAACTGACAACAACAAAAATAACAAATTGGATCTGGAGCTCAAAGTTGGTATGTGTTGCTGATAAGCTAGACATTTGACAGTGGCAATAGCTAGATCAACCGTGGTTAAGTAAGAGCTCATGGTATTGGGTTTCTGCATAGCTTGTATCCCTGCCCCCGTGGCTACTCCATTCATGTATCCACTGAGCTAGCACTGGGGTAAAATAATGAACTGGTTGATATTAGCTGGAATAGTCAGTATGCATATCCAATTACTGTACATCTCCCATTGTGGTATGCTTCCTAGCAGGCATTAACATGCAAAATGAAGCTCTTCATAGTTCACACCACTAACATCTCTCCTTGCATGTCTCTGTACTAGATTTTCTTGCCCCAGGTGTTCTAGCCTTTCTCATTCAGGTTCCTGAGCAGCCAGTCAAGCCACTGACACTGCCTTTGTGCCCATATATATTTTAAGTTCAGCTAACTTTTCCACACAAAGCCAATGGCCAGTTTACCACCTGAGGTTCTAGTCTGGATTTTTCATTATTATCTTTCAAGGTCAGTCCTTAGTGCTGTTGTAGTATAGTAACAAGTATTTTTTGGCTTGACCGACATACTGATCTGACCTACTTGTAAAACAGATTTGGGCTTTTACCTCCCTCATCAGTTGGTCCTAGGGGATCACCCATGTACCTCTAGGTATAAGCTGGGGGAGAGGCTCTGGTGCCACAGAGGCAGATACATTAAGCCCTGTGTTACCTGTTTGTGCAGCTTACTTGTGCCCTCCAGTCCTGTTTATACTTGATACTAGTTCAGTTGATTCCCAGTGTATGACTTCCATCTCAGGATGGGTTGCTGCTAAGCCTGCCTAGCTTTCTAAGTTAGGCCCTCCAAATCCATCAGTGCTCAGCAGAATAACAGGAGTTGCTTTTCAACAGGTGTATAATTCTCCAAGGCAAATGACGTGGCCTGTTTCAGAGCCATAGGGACACAATGTATTTTTTCCCCACTACTGATACCTTTAAGAAACACAGGATCTGATGATTCATGCTACAAATGGCAGGGCTACTTGTACTACAGCCTGAAAATGCTATAGAGCCTTGGGATCCCACTCAAAAAAGTGGCAGGCTTCTAGGTTACTGCCAGGTATATGGGTCAGGGCAATAGTTACAGGTATGCAGTAGGTTGCACCCAGAACCCTAAGAAGCCTACCAAACATGGTGCTTCCTTCCTCATGGTGAGAAGTACAACATGTAGTCATTTGTCCTATACATTGGAGGAAATTTCCTGACATACTCTAGACCACTGAAAGAAAGTGAAAGTGAAAGTTGCTCCCTAAGTCATGCCTGACTCTTTGTGACCCCATGGACTATACAGTCCCTGGAATTCTCCTGGCCAGAATACTGGAGTGGGTAGCCTTTCCCTTCTCCAGGGGATCATCCCAACCTAGGGATTGAACCCAGGTCTCCTGCATTGCAGGCGGATTCTTCACCAGCTTAGCCACAAGGGAAGTCCAAGAATACTGGAGTGGGTAGCCTATTCCTTCTCCAGAGGATCTTCCAGACCATTGGATCACTAAAAATTGTACTGATGTGGCAGGTTCTGAATCTTCACAGGGGTTATCTCCTGGAGTATATGTATTTTGTCATGGCCATCAATATATTAGTCATTGCTTGACTACCTTGTCTGGCTGGCATAAAATTATTGACAGAGTAGACAAGAGTAATGTTCTGCAGGATGTTCAGATCACTTAGACCTCTTGGGACTACAGTGTGACAGAGGGAAGGAGCGATAACCTAACCATGGAAATTTAGAATGTTGTTTGTTCTAAGTAAATTCTAACTATTTCTGATAGGAGTAGACAAGAATGGAGTCACCATATCAGTGTCCACATACTATATGCCTAAAGTCATGTTAATCTACTCTAGCAAAGATAAAACATCTGGCAAGCACAGTGGCTGAGTTTTACTGGTAAATTAAAGAAGATACATGGAATTCCTTTAGGTCTTTAACAGTGGCACTAATTTCTGCCTTCGCCTCTGGAATGTAACACTGGATTTTTGTGATATTGTTTTTGATTTAAGTAATACTATTTTGGCTGGAACAGAAGTTTTTAAGGCTTCCACTTGGCTTTCCTCACTATGACAGGTCTTACCACATTGGCCAAGGACCCAATATAGAAGATTATACTAGCCATGAAATATGTTTATCTGATTATATCATTGAGTGGGTCTGTGGACCTAGAGGTATTGCTATGAGCAGGATTCAGACCAAGAATCTATTTATTATCTGAACTACATATGTCCCCAATTCTAACAAGAGGGTCTTGGTGCTATTTCAAGTCTCCAGAGGATAATTTCAAATTCTGTGTTTAACAGCTCTTGAAATGCTGGTCTATTCTCTTTCCCAGTATCTACAGTTATCCAAATAAATGGCCTTCCAGCTGGGGAAATCATTGTCATGTACACTTGCCATTGTACTAGGAGATCCTTCCATTTGGAGATCTGGCTTTTTCTCCAATCAATGCATTCTGAATCTCAAAACTAGTTCTGATCTGAAAATTTGGCAAGGGACTTGTGATTGGGAGGACTAAGCTCATTATCCTTGATTGATTTCTTTTTATTGTACAGAATAAGCAGCATTGTTCTCAGTGAGTTCAGTTCTGTGACAGTATCTCCTTCTATCAGTCCCGACCTATAAATGACAAACACTGTTTCACTTCTTAGTCATGCTGGTGTCCCTCTTTCCAGCATACTCCTTATTGTTTTGGTGTCTTTGGAGCCCTTCCAATCTTAGTATATTGACTCTGGCACATCCACTTCCTTCACACACTCTGTCACAGCAATTCTGGCATAGCTATCGTATTTTTCCACGCTTCTAGGAACCATTCTAATGGTGTATTTGCGTAATCTCCTGGGGTTCATGCCACAGTTTTTTAAATATTGCATTCCTTGGACAGTTCAGTTCAGTCGCTCAATGGTGTCTGACTCCTTGCAACCCCATGGACTGCAGCACACCAGGCTTCCCTGTCCATCACCAACTCCTGGAGCTTGCTCAAACTCATGTCCATTGAGCCGGTGATGCTATCCAACCATCTCATCCTCTGTCATCCCCTTCTCCTCCCACCTTCCATCTTTCCCAGTATCAGGGTCTTTTCCAATGTGTCAGTTCTTCATTATCAGGTGGCCCGAGTATTGGAGCTTCAGCTTCAGCATCAGTCCTTCCAAGGAATATTCAGGACTGATTTACTTTAGGACTGACTTGTTAGATCTCCTTTCAGTCCAAGGGACTGTCAAGAGTCTTCTCCAACACCACAGATCAAAAGTGTCAATTCTTCAGTGCTCAGCTTTCTTTATAGTCCAACTCTCACATCCATACATGACTACTAGAAAAATCATAGCTTTGACTAGATGGACCTTTGTTAGCAAAGTAATGTATCTGCTTTTTAATATGCTATCTAGGTTGGTCATAGCTTTTCTTCAAAAGAGCAAGCGTCTTTTAATTGCATGGCTGCAGTCCCCCTTGGACAAGTCATTCCTTGGACAGTGATCTCAAATCCATAAATTCTTTTACCTAAATTTCTGTTTCACCCACTTGATCCAGAATCCAGTTTCATATATATTCTTCCAACTCCTGCTTGTTTTTACTGGTTAGCTCCTCTGTTTTATTTGAGTGTAGATCTTTTCCTCCCAGAGATCCAGCATATCTCTGGCCAGATTACATTGTCATTTAACCCAAGTCACTGACCTAGTGGGTCAAGAGTGGGAGTGGGAATAGGTCCTGGGAGGTTGAAAGAACAAGATAAAGGCCTTTCACCATCTTTAGTTAGGCAAGAGTTAGGGCCCCTAATTCTTAACAGAGATGAATGTGCCACTTGTATAAGCTCAGCGGGTTCTAAGGAATCTGAGGAGTCAAGATTTTCAGGTGCAATAGATTTCCTCATTCCACATATCAGGGTCCCCTTCTTTCCTACCCAGGGCTTTAATTTGGTCATGGGAGACCTGCCTTAGTTAGGAGTTTAACCTTCTTTGGAGCTTAGCTACTGACATTTTCCTTCTCTTTCACTAAAAGAGATGAGAGCTCGTTATATATACCAAGGGAGCCTAAGGCTTCCATACTTAGTTTTTTTTTATCACCAATTAATTGCTCTAAGCTTTTCATTTCCTTTTTGTGAGACTCAGGCAAGCTTAGCAATAGTTACCCAAACATTGTTATTGGAGTAACTGATTCCCTTATATTTCTCAAACACCTGATAAATGGCACCAGCTAATGCAATCTCTTCCAACAGGAGCAGAAGTATTAACAATTGCACTACTACCTACTGCCTCGTGCTAGAGCTGTCTGTCAACTGTGAAGGGGTGGGTCCTCACTAGCAGCCAAGTGGCGAGTGGTCCAGCTCCACAATTCCACCTAAACATCTCCTTTATTCCTTTCACCATTCCTCAAGCCAATACCATAGATCAGGTGCTCTGGGAAGCAGACTCTGAGTCAGAGATTAGCATGTAGGACCTTTACTTGGGATCAACATCTGCAGAAAAGAGAGGTCAGAAGGAGGATTAGACAGAGCCGAGGATGGAATGCCATTTAGCTTCAACAAAGGTTCCAGCTGAGCTCAGGGGCTCTCCAGGGGTTATCATTCAGAATTTTCCCAAGATAGGGAAGGGAACCATGCCTTTATGCACTCACATTTATTAGTCACTAGATCTGAGGTATGACCTTATGCAAGGTAATCTTTAGCAGGGGCAAGACCCACAGAGGGCTGAGAGCTGAGGCAGTTGCCTGGTAGCTCTTTTAGCAGCTGATGGAATAAATCCTTCATTCATAAGTGAGTGTCTGGGTTGTACATCACAACATCTACCACACCACTTTCAAAATGCCTTGCACAGAATCAGCTCCTGGCAAATGGGTCAGAAGCCTGATGCCTACAAGTCACCCATTAAGATACTCTTGCTTTAGCTTAAGTCTCTTTCCTATTGGGACATGAAAGCCCAGGAAATGCTGTTTCTCCAGTACCCAGCTCCTCAGGAGAAATGGCTTCAGGGTCAGGAGTGGTGGCATCATGAAGGCAGGGAAGACCAAGAGGTCAGAAAATTTCCCTGTGGCTTCCCTGGTGGCTCAGTGGTAAAGAATCCACCTACCAATGCAGGGGACACGGGTTCGATCCCTGATCCAGGAAGATCCCACATGCCGTGAACCAACTAAGTCTGTGTGCCACAAACAATGAGCCTGTGCTCTAGAGCCTAGGAGCCACAACTACTGAGCCCATGAGCCTAGAGCTCATGCTCCACAGTGAGAGAAGTCACGGCAATGAAAAGCCCGTGCATTGCAACTAGAGAATAGCCCCCACTCACCACAACTAGAGAAAAAGCCCACAAAGCAATGAAGATCCAGTATGGCCAAAAAATAAATTATTAAAAATAAAACCTTCCCTGATCCTGGAGAGCAGGTCAGTGCAGGGTGAAGCAGCGTCTACTGGCAGGTCTTGGGGCAGCTGGGGTGGGGGATGATGGGGAATGGGAAGGGGATGTGAGTGGAAGAGGCTTCTGTAGTTCAGGCCCTTGGGGCTGGAACCTTTGGACCAGCGGGGTGTTGAGCAGAGTTCAGGTAAGAGAAGCCCTCTGCTTGTGGGTAATCCCAGCCTCCTTTCCCAAGCTTTCCCCAGAGCCTTGCTGGAGCAGGATGGACCGGAACTGTCCTCAGGTCCAGATGCCAGCTCATGCCTGGGTTTCCCCAGGAGGCGGGTCCAACTGGTCCACCCATATATTCTGGCAGTTCTGAGCTCTTCTCAGGCAGAGCTATATCCAGCTGTTTTGAGGGCTTTCCAGTGAGCTACACTGCTTCTGTCCCATGGAACCTACAGGGAAACCCCCAGCTCTGGCCCCCACCCCTTGACTAAGGCCTCCAGAATCTGGGCCAGAGGCCAGGGTGGGGCAAGCCACTGAGTCAGGACAGCGGTTTTCTGTCCACAGATTCCCCTACCATCTGCACCTCAGAAGATGACCCTGTAGGAATGGGGAGCTGAAGTCCATACAGTCACTGGAATGAGTTACATCATTTCTTTAATGCTCACCACAATCATGTGAGACCATGACCTCCCCTCTTTCACAGATGGCGTAACTGAAGCTGCTAGCAGAGAAATAATTTCTTCAGAGCTATAAAGCCACAGAGGGGCAAAGAAGAGGCTTGGACCCTAGTCTCTGAGACCCCCTGTCAGGTGCTCTTCCACTGCCCTCTCTGCCACTCAGCATAATCCAGCCAGGATAAGTAAGATACTGAGAAGGGATGGCAGGTCTTGACTATGTGGCATCAGGATGCCAGCTGGACCTGGGCCCTCTAAGAGTCTCCCCCTTGCCTGCCTTAGGATCCTCCGTGTGGGCCTTATGGCCCACCTAGCACCCCAGGCTCCCACTTATACCTCACATCTCAGCCTTCCACAGCCTCACTCCTTGAGCCTTCAGGCCCCTATGCCTACCGAGACCTTCCTCCCAGATGTCCAAGATTCTTCACAACCATCAGTGTGGTGGAACCATTTTACTAACAGAGAGACTGAAACACAGAAGGACCCAGGGAGCCAGGATAGTTGAGAGCACATGGGTCCAGCACATACCCTAGTACAGGTCCCCAAGCGTCCATCAACGGCAGTTATGAGGGACCGCAGTCTTATGCCTCAGTTACCTCAGTGAGGACAAGGGTGAGACACCTGGGGCTGCCCCAGCCCCAGGGCCTTCAGAGGGGATCTCCTCCCCTTGTTCTCCACAGGAAGTGTGTGATGCTGGCTGGCCAGCCACAGAGGCCTGGGCATCCCCACAGAGCAGCCTCGTTTCTCCACTCCCTGGCCCTCTCCCCACCTTTATCACACTGGCAGTCATGCTTCTTATCTCAGAGCCTGGCTTCCTCTGCTTTTAAAGAGACACATGGCCTACCACTGGCTGACTGCCACCTTGCTAAGAGGTCCTAGCCTCATTTCCCAGGGTCATAGCAGGTTTGTGCCTTGCTCATCACCAAGGAAAGGCTCTCTCCTCTCCACTCAGTGCCCGGTCACTCTAAGGACCACCAAACAGCCTAGGGACTGGAATGTAAGTTCTTTTGAAAGACAGATAAATGGATGAATGGATTGATTCATTCATTCAACAAATGAATACTGATTGAGCACCTATTTGCTGCATGTTCACTGTCCTGGGCACTGGGGACAAGTGGGAAATAAGAAGATAAACTGTCTGTTCTCTCAGTGCCTGCATTCTAGTGAGGGAGACACTACAGCAGTGAACAAAAGCATTCCCCAGACAATGTAAGAAGAGATGAGCAATGAAGATTAATAAAAGAGACGATGGTACGGAGTCTTTGGAGTGACTAATGGCAGCCTTTCTGAGGAGACATCTGGCTGAGACCTGACAAGAAGGAGCTAGATTTATACTTTTAAAGGATCACACAGGCTACTGTGCTGGCCAAAAGCATCAGAAAGGGGATCAGTGGGGAGACTGCTAGAGATGATGACCTGATCTGGACAGCAGGAGTATCAAGAGGGGAAAAGGGTCAGGAGAGGGGTTACAGGGAATAGGGAGAAGAAGATGGAGCATAGGAGGGAGACAGGGTGTGGTGCTCAATGGCCTGGCAGGTGGATACCCTTGCCTCAACTTTCCCACCCTCTGTTCCTCAACTGACCTGGCCTCTTGGAGGCCTCTGCTGAATGCCCTTGGACAGAGCTAGAGTATTCAGAAGAAGGTGGGGACAGACTGGAGTGCATGTGGGACCTGGCCCGGTGGGCTCTGTCTTCACTCTAAGGGCATCCTAGTCCTGGTCATATGAGAAGTTGGGCTTAAAATGTAGTGACTACTCTTCTTCCTGTTGTTCCTGTACCTCAAACTCCTGGAACTTTGAAGCATGGATGCCTCAGCTGCCTGCCACTCAGCACCTTTGCGGTGACCCAGGCTGACCCCCAGAGAGTGATGCCCATTGAAGCTCTAGCAAGTTGGTCATCAGGCACCTAAGGTGGTATCCTTCCCACCTGGAGCAGCTTCTGACCTCCTGGCCATGGGAGAACAGAGAGAAGTGTCAGACAGAGGTGAGCAACACAGGGCCAGGGGAGGATGGCTGCAGAGGAGGAACAGTCAGTGTTCAGCAGAGGCCTGTTACTCATACTGTTGCTCATACTGCTGCTCATTGCCAAGGGAAGGATATTTACTCAGCATCCAAGCCCCAAAGATCTCAAAGCAGAAGGGCTGAGGTGTTGAGACCAAAGGGGCAGAAACAAAGACAACTGCAGCATAAACAGCAACATCAGGTTTGAGGCAGAGGCCCCCTGAGGGCATTCAGTGTTGGGGTAAAAATGGTCATTGAAGTCACTCCCATCAGCATACCTCACTTTGGAGGGCAGTAGTGGCAGTGACTGGGGGGATATTGGGCATCTGTGACCTATTCAGTGATATTCCCCCTCACCAGTTTGGCACCCACCAGTTTAGCGGGACTCCAAAGGTCAGAGAGCCTGAGAATTGAGTCATCTTCAAGAACTGGACCACCCTGGACTCTAAGAATGGGCCTTAGGGAAACCGTTAGATGTGGGCTTCCAATCTGGAGCAGCCCAAGGCTTCAAAGGCAGGTGCTCAAACACTCTGTTCTAAACTATTTGATAGCTTTCTTGAGAAACCACATGGGAACCTAGGCTGTCCCTTTCTACAAGTCACAGAGACCTGTATAGAAGGGATTCACTTGCAAATGCCCACAATGGCTGCTGCCTACAAACCAAATATCTAGAACTTAAAGAGAGTAATATGGGATCACTGTTCTCATATATGCCAGTCCTATCAACGGCCCTCAAAGAGAACTCCTGGGCGTGAAGATTTTGTTATTCTGAAGCTGTCAAAGATGTTCCCCATGTACCTGGAGCCCTCACACCACCAATCAGGGTAGAGTTGTTCATACCCTTCTGCCTGGAGCGAAGGCTGTCTCCAAGGATGTGCTGCTGAGTGAGAGCGAGCACCGCTCTGGGTTTTGGCAGTCACCAACCTCAGTGGAGGAGGGAAGTTTGGGTGCTTTGGGGGAAGGTTCTCTTTCCCTAAGCTACCATCATCTCACATGCCCTTCCTTGGCTGATTCCACTGCATTCAGCAGGGACAGGCTGTCCCTCAGATAAAACAGTGTCACCAGTGAAAACACCTCACAGGAAAGCCTATCCATCACGTGGGCACCACAAGAATCTTACTTGAACATTTCACAGACTTCTTAAAAATGACTCTGCTGTCTTAATAATGATATAAATTTATTGTTAAAAATCCAAACAAGTGAAGCAAAACAGCAACCCATATCCAGAGATGATTCTTTGGTTAGCATTCTTCATTCTTTCTTTCTCTATTACAGAGTCAAGAGTGTCCTTGACTCTATAAGCTTTATTGTACATGTTATAACTTTTTTGTTTTGTTCATTCAGCAACTGAAATGTGCCACATGCCAGCAGCTTTATTCAGGGACAAATGATTCAAACAGGTAAGAGAAAGTTGTGACCTAATGTTATGTCAGCAAACTACCTTTTGATAATAAAAAGTATAATTCTGGAGAAATCCTCCCTTAGTCTCTGTTCACTGTTATGAGGCCTTGCCTCTTGCTCAGCTGACATGTGCAGCGTGACTGATGCAGAAAGCGTGAGTGCACAGATGAGAGGTTGCCTGGGCCCTGAGGTGCCAACTGATACTGAAACACATCAACACGTCAGTGTGTCAACAATGCCAAGAAACCTTTGACAAATTGAAAGACCCTGTTAGCAACAGTGAAAGTTTTTTAAAGGGTGAGAAAACCACTGAGGAGGAGACTGTTTTGGTATCTGACTGGCTCATTATTTCTACAGAAAGGGAATTAGTCAAAATGACTTAGAAGACCCCCAATTGCTCATGCTTCATCCACCTATCTTAGAGAGGAAAAGAAAAAGTGACATTTATTGAGAGCTAGCTATGTGTGACAGCTAAGAACTTTCACATATTGTCTTATTTAATCCTCACATATTATCTTATTTAATCTTCATGAAGTGGATATCATAATCCCATTTTACACATATTCAAAAGTAAACTCCTGATCTTTCCCCTTCAAACCTTCCCTATTGTAGACTTCTTTATCTCAGGCAATGTCAAGCCCTTCTTTTCAGCTGCCCAGGGCAAAATCCCTGGAGTCAACACTGCTCACTCTCATATTCACTTCTAATCCATTAGAAAATCCTGAGGGTTTTTCTTTCAAATTATATAGAGTCCAACATTTCTTGCCATCTCTGCTGCACCCATGATGGTTACAGCTGGTTCATCTTCTGCCTAAAATAAACCTCAGTGGGTGCCTGGCTAATTTCCCTGCTTCTACCTGTGCTCTGCTTTATAGTCTATTCTTAACTCAGCAGCCAGAGTGATCCTGTTACGATCTAGGTTAGATTGTGGGACTCTTCTGTGTTTTATCAGAGCAAAAGCCAAAGTTCCCACAATGGCCTACAAGGCCCAACGTCATCTGCCCCTTCATCTTTCCATTACCTCTCTGTCTTTTCCCCTCTGCCCCACCCCCTCATTCATGCTGCTCCAGCCCTGCCAGGTTCCCTTGCTGTTCCCGGAACACAGCAGGCTCAGGGCCTTAGCACTGGTTCTTTCCTCTGTCTGAAACAGGCAAACTCCTTCAACCACTTTCAAGTCTTTGCTCAGATGTTATTTTCTCAAAGAGATCTGCCTTGCCCACCCGATTTGAGACTGCAGTCCCTTCTACCAGCACTCCCAGCACCCCCAATCCCCTTTAACTTGCTCTACTGTTTTATCTGTAGCACTTATCACTTTCTAACATATTATCAAGCTTGTTGGTTGTTTTGTGTCTCCCATGCTATGATACACATTTCTGAGTGCAGGAATACTTCTGTTTCCTCTACTGATAACACTCAAGTACCTAAACAAGTACCCAGTACACAGAAGACTCAAGCAATTAATGCTGAATGAATGAATGATGAACTGGGGCAAAATGAAGAGTTAGTAAACTGTCTAAGACCTGCCAACTAATAGGTGGCTGAGTTAGGAGTTGCAGCCAGGTCCCATGAACTCCAAAACTCAGGCTATTTCTACCAAATGTCTCTTAGAAAGAAAGAGGCAAAGCATCCAAAAGCAAACTGACTATGGGACTTTTGCCTACAGAATAATCTGGGGACTCTTTAGGGGTGGGTGCCCAATTCAGAGCTGGGCCCACCTCCAGCTGTACCTGTAACCTCACTTGGATTCAATGCACAGTGGCCAGCCTGAGCAGTGGCCCTGAGTCATCCCGAAAGGTATCAGTTGATTAAGGTGGAGCATGAGAAACACTGTGAAAAGGATGTCTGTGGAACGTTAGAGTAATGTCTGGGGCTGGCCCACCTATGTTATTCAAAAGAGTCACTTCCTTATGAACTTGGAGTCCTGTTTTTCTGAGTGGCCACCTCACTTCTATCCAACTGTCCTCTTGATTTGTTGTCTGTAGTTTGTACATGAACCACCATTTGCCTGACAAGCCTCTCTCTAAGCCTGCCCTGGATGTGGCAGCTTGTCTGCTGTTTCCACTTTCCACATGAGGCAAGTCATCCTCCTGAATTCTCTCCCCCAAGAAGACTGTCCACTCTTAAGAAGGCGGTCCAAAGTTTGGAGTCTAGGTTATTTCTCATCTAATTACATCGGTATCAGGAGCATGGGCAAGATAGGTGAGTGGGTTGTGTCACTTCATAAGCATAGAAAAGGGCCTTGGAGGCTCCCAAATGTCTGGGACATTGGGCCAGTTTTTGGCCCCACCAGAAATGAGGCAGCATCCAGGACTTCAGAAAAAGAAGGGCACTTTCAAACAAGCAAACAAACCCACAAACAAATTCCTGTTGCCATATTAAGACTATTTCTGATAGAAACAAGACCAGGAAAAGCTCAGTTCCTTCAGCTACACCCCACTCTGCCTGCCTCAAAGGTAGCAACTCCTGCTTGCTTGTATTCCTGTCTACCACATGCATGCCCTGACTGAGAGCTCATCACAGAGGACAAGTTGGAGCCAGCTGTAAGCTCAGGGAGGAGAGGCCTGCCTAGAGGCCACTCCAGTCCTTTCCAGTTAGGAAAATGCTGCCAGTTGGCAACAGAGATGCATGACTGTTCCATGGCTTTGGGGGCAAGGCTCAGGGGCCAGCTCTCAGCCCTCAGCCTAGCAGTGCTCTACCAACTCCAGGAGCAGGAACGCTCCTTAGAGGAACACAGTGGAGCCCAGGAGCTGTGATGAGACAACCCAGGAGTTTAGAAGAAGAGGCTGAGTAGGTAAAACTCCCACAGAAGGGTAGCTGTGCCTAACTCAACCTCCCTGAGCGAGGTCCATCCTGGGGATCCAAGTGTAAACACCACACAGTCCCATCTTTCTAACAAGCAAGGAACTCTGAATACTGTAGAGTCTCCTGAAAATGCTTTATCAAAAACCTCAATTAATGTATTCTTTGTCTTAAGACCTTGTCTTTCCTTAAAATTAAAATGCCCCCCAAAGGTCATAGACTGGGCTCTCACAACTCCACAGAGCATGTGGGTCTTCCTTTCAGTGGATTTTCTGGGAGCTACTCTCTACCTATATACCTTCATTGAGATCACATGGGGATTTCTTGTCCAAACTAAAAAATGCTCAAGGAGTTGTCTTGAGCTCCGCAAACAAGAATTCTCCACAGAGAATTCCAACCTCAGTGCTCAGGGGACCCAGGGCTCCTGGCCTACTGCTGAGGTCTAACCTGAGGAGGCAGGACTGCCACACTGGAATGCCATCTCTATCATCCTGTCACAGAGGAACAGGAGCCAGGAGCTGGGGGCAGGGATCACCATGGTGACTAATAACCTAATCGTGGAAAATGACAACTTCCTGAGTTGGGTCTATCAGAGGTGGCCACAAAACTCTTTATGATGTGGCCAAAAATTCTTCCTGCCACCACAGCCCTTGAAAATAGGTCAAAGACACCTTCTATGGAACTCTCAGAGCAGGGCTTTAGCTCATACCATCAAACTATGTCAATACGCTGCAAACATTGGAGCTTTTGTGAGAATACTCTCATCATCTTTGGGTCTGAGCCTGGCCCTGGTCCTGAGCTGATAATCGGTCTTTCTCCCCTTGATCCACCTCAGGGGATTAATTGGCTATGGAGGCCAAAGAGAAGGTTTCCTGCTCTTTGCCCCTCAAAAGTCTGTCTACAGCCTCCCTGGGGCAAGAGTGTCTCCTTTTATGTACCAACCAAGACCTAGAGGCCTGGTTTCCCCTCTCATCTCCCAGGCTACACCTAACCCCAAAGCAGTGCAAGGGGTGGATTAGCCACTGGCAGAGACTTTAATTATCTTTCCTTCAACCTCTGAGAGGTCCCAGGCTTGTGGCAGAGGCTCATGCCTGACTGATGCCTGGGTCAGACATGCAGAACTCCCTCCCTGAATGTTGGGCATCCGGTTGGCAATATGGTGCAAGGGTCAGCATATAACCTGGCTCTGATGCCACCCACACCAACTGTGTAACCCTGGGCCATCTCCCTTACCACAGTGAGGCCTGTCTTCCCTGAGAATGAGGGCACCAATCTCAGCTACAGGGACTGCTGTGGAAGCCCTAGGGTACACGACAAATGAAAGTGGATTTGCAGACCCTTGTGGAGGTGAGCACAGAGCCCTGTCTCCTATTTCCTGTGTTCAGGCCTTGGCAGAGATAAAAACCATTCAGCTCTGAGGGTGCCAAACAGTGGGGAATTTAGCTCCAAGAATACAGGACTCTCTGAAAGTTTGGTGCCTGTTTCTCTGCATTTGTGTCTGTTGCTAGTAGCAGGAGTCCCACCCTCCAGGGCTGAAGCAGTGATGAAATCTCTAGGGTCTAAGTGTCCTCTCTTTTAAGAGGCTCAAGAAAGGGCTGACCCGGAGAAAATGTCCCACCTAAATGCCTGCCACCCAAGATTTCACTTTCCTTGGCCGGAAAGCCTCATCTTACCAGTGGCCCACACCTCAGCCTGGATGTGGGTGGATGGTCCTGTCCTGACAGGACCCTCAGAGCTTCTAGGCAGTCCTCACCAGGGATACGAGGCCTAGAGTTGGCCTGGCCTAGAGCCAGCTGAGTCACAAGAGTCTGCCTTGAGTTCAAGGCCAAAAACAATGACTCAGGCAGCATGGAATCCAGGGAAAACCAGCCCTGGCTTTCCACCCGAGTGTTAACCAGCTGGGCATGAGCTCATGCAGTTAGACAATGACAGTGACAGTGGGAAACTGTCAGACCCTTGTATATGAGAAGACTTGGGGGCTGAGCCTTGAGCCTGAAACCACCCCTGAAACATTCTTTGAAAACCCCATATCATATCAACTCATCTAAAATTAGCTTTCAGCATCTAAATCACTTCCTGTTACGGAAACCACAGGTCTAAAGCTTCAGTCATCACCCTGACAGCCTCTAGGGGGTGGGGCAGGTGAAATAGGGGTGCTGCACACAGAAAACTATGATAATCCAAAGAGATACAGCAGCCAGGAGCCCGTCTCTCCCTAATGCAGAAATGACAGCTGATCAGGACTTATGAGGCTACTGCTACAGGAACCAGGACCATCATGAGCAGACATGAGCACCCAAGCACACATGTAGGTACCCACTTGTGCCATGTACACACAGACCAGGGCCTTCACTCTTGCTACAGATAGACTACCGCAGGCACAGCCCAAGCACATCTCCACCATGCCCCTTCTGAGCATGGGACTCTCCAACAAAGGAAGGTGGGTGTCTGGCCTGCTTTAAGCATCTGCAGTCCTGTTTCTTCTTGTCTTGTAGCTTTGGGTACTTTACGCTTAATAGGCTGCAAGCAACACTGGCCTAGTGCTCAGGGCTTGGCCTTCACTCACTGCTTCAGCTAAGTCTTCATATACTAGGACCACCAGGAAACATTCTTAATAAGATCGAGGGTTATACTAGAAATCTATAGCAATATATTTTAACAGTCAAACATTAGAAAAAATTCCACTGAAGTCAGGTATAAGACAACAATACTCAATACCCACACTATTACACAATACTGAAGTCCTAGTCATTACATTAAGAAAAGAAAAACAGGTATGCGGATTAAAAAAACCCCAATAAACTTATTTTAAGATAAGTAATGGTGATTGTTATCACTGTTTGTTTTATATAAATAGTTTATGTATCTCGTTTAACTCACTTAATCCTAACGACCACCTTATGAGATAGGTAATTGGCATAGTAGCCATTTTTACAGATGAGGAAACTAACAAAAATTCTGAGGTACTTGTCTGGTAAACGGCAGAGCCAGAATTTAAACCCAGGAGGCAGTGTGACTTTAGATTCTGTACTCTTAATCACTATTACTATATAACCTCTTGATGATGTGAGACTTTACACACAAAACCCAGGCGCTGAACAGTGTGGCCAGATATAAGTTCAATAAACAAAAAATTAGCAGCTTTCCCAAATACCACAAAAGTCAGTTCTCTTCCAATTAATCTATAAATTCTATCCAAATTATCCTAATCTACTAAAATCAAAACCCCCAGACAACATCTCCTCAATCCTGATATATTGATTCTAAAACTCATAATGGAGAATATTGAAGATCATTCTGAAGAACTATGGTGGAAAACTTGCTATGTATAATTTCAAAGTATGTTGTAAAGCAAGAGGAATTAAGACCGTGTGGTACTTGTACATAAATAAATAAATAAACCAGTAACTCAGAATGAAGAGTCCAGAAACAGACCCACATATTTAAGGGATTTTGCGGGGCAAGATAAATAGATTCTGAGATGAGGGATAATACTGACTTGGACTCTCTTTAAGGTCAGTTTTATTTTGGGTTACTCCTAAAGTAGTTACAAATTAGGAACACAAAGGACATTAGTGAGATGAGGATGCATGTGAGATGGATGCACCCTCATTTCTTGCTTTCTTACAAATGAACCCCTCAACTTCATGGTCTTGACAACCTGCAGAGACTGACATGTCTGCCAGATCAGAAGAGCCCAGGAGAGCACTCACTGCCTTCTGCAATCCCTCTTATGTGCCAAAAATAGCTCACACTACCAAATGAAGCAATAATTCTGCTCTTCAGTAAGTCATACCACAGAGTCCCAATATGTATATTCTAGGCCTTGAAAATTCTTGTTGCTAGTTTTATGGGCAACTTATCCTTACCTAGCTATAGAGTCTTGGCATTTTCTGTTCATGAATACTCTTTTCAGTAAGCAAGCCTAAATCAACCACAAGTGGTCTTCCATGTAATTGTGAAACATATGGGGCTTCCCAGGTGGCGCTAGTGGTAAAGAATTTACCTGCCAGTGCAGGAGCTGCAGGAGACATGGGTTCAATCCCTGGTCAGGAAGATACCCTGGAGTAGGAAATGGCAACCCACTCCAGTATTCTTGCCTGGAAAATTCTATGGACTGGGGAGCCTTGTGGGCTACAGTCAGTGGGGCAGCAGAGAGTTGGACACAACTAAACACGTGAAACATATTCATCTTTAAATGAACAGTATTGAGATGAATTTCTAACATTGTGATTCAATGTTAGAAATACTTCTAGTTTTAAGTGAAACTTAAACTGGCTTAAATAATAAAGAAAAAGTAGTGGCTTAGAGATACACTGGATTTTGGAACAGGATTGGCCCAGCAGATCAATAATGTCATTAAGAACCTGATTTCCCATCTTTGTCTTCTACTTTATTGGTTCATAATAAGATTAGCTTCCCCTGTGGGAGTAAGATGATAGTCAGTAGCAACTGAGCCAACACTGAAAAGAAAACCTCTTTGTCAGAAGCTCAAAGCAAACATTATTTTGTGTATCTTGACCCCTAAAGGGTCATTTACCCACTTGAAACATTCGTACCCTGTAGCCAGGGTGGATGGAATGCATTGATTGGTGTAAGCTACTTTAAGGGGTGAAAGTGAAAGAAAGCAACATCCCTCAGTCGTGTCCGACTCTCTGCGACCCCATGGACTGTAGCCTACGAGGTTCCTCCATCCATGTAATTCTTCAGGCAAGAATACTGGAGTGGGTTGCTGTTTCCTTCTCCATTAAGGAGTTGGGGTGAGAGCAATCCCACATATACTACACATCTGGGAAATTTGGAATGCTGTTAGCAACGGAGGAGGGAAGAAGGGGTACTGTGAAGACAATCAACAAAGCTTTTACAAAATTATCACTTAATTGAAAAGATAAAGCTATTGATAGATTCCTCCTCAAACCATTCAAAAATAAATCCAGAGATATTAAGGTTCTAAATATAAACAATAGACATAGGATAAAATATAGAAAAATATGTTTATGACCTTGAGGGAAGAAGAACCCTTTTTAAATAAGATCACACAAAATATTAAGTCACTTTAAAAATTATTATTTTACTCCATCAAAATCACACATTTTGGTATAGTAAAAGATACTGTAAAATGAAAGACAAGTGAAATAATAGGAGGAAGGATTTATAACATGTATAATAGACAAATAATTAATATCCAGAATATAAAGAGTATCAAAAAGTTAACAAATAAAATCTTAACAACTTAACAGAAAAAGAGTATGAAACAACTAAAAAACTAACATAAGAAACAAAAATGTCCAATAAATATATAAAAGATGTTTAGCATCACTAAGGAACTTGAGAAATAAAGTCAAATTCTGCATGTGACATTTGATAATACAAAGCCTATGATTTTAACAGGTTCTTGGCAGGTACATGATGTTAGTGGCTTTCAGTGGATCTAACTTTTTTCTACGAACAAGTTGACAGATGTTACTAAATGTGTGTGTGTACACACACACACACACATACACCCATGAGTCTGCAATTTCTTATGCTTGTGAATTTAATGAAGCATATGCTAGAATATTCACTGCATCCCGTGTGTAATACTGAAATTTTAGAGACATAAAATTTTCATCACCCAGAGGTGAATAAATAAACTGAGGTATGTTCATGCTGGATAATACCATGCAACAATTCTAAAATGCACTTGCTCTCTTTGCACCAACACAGAAAGATCTCTAACATATCACTGACTGATAACTGCAGAGTGATAACATATAGTACATCATTTATGAAAAAGAAAGAGGAGGATAGAAAAGCAGAAACCACAAAAGAATCCTATCTTTTTTTTTTTTAACAGATATACAGGGTCACTAAGTAAACATATTTTAAAAATATCTGGAAGGATATACAGCTAGCTGAGAACTGTGGTTACTTGTAGGAACTGGGAGACGGGATTAGGATCAGATGAGGCAATCAAAGAGCACTTTAGCTTTACAGTTTTATAATCATCAGGATGAACTTTCTTGCTCTTTTTACAGGAAGATAATATTCTCTCTTGTAAGATGTTACCAGAAGAGAATGTATTCATGCATCACTTGGGTGATTAAAAGACAAAACTATTCTTTATAAAATCATTAGGAGTTGGGCAAGCAAAGGCTAAAGTTTGGAGCCTTATTCTTCTGCAGGAGCCTTGCGGTCCATGACTGACTCGACTCCAGATGTCTCTGCTTACCTGCCATGTATCTGCCCAGGCCTCACTGCCACATTCATGGACCTCCCTGGCCCCTGAAGGGGTGCATGGGCCAGCTCTCTCCTGCAGCACAACTGCATGTCCCTAAATAGGGAATGGGGCAGGGAAGGCATAAAGTCCTGGATAGCTAGGGGGCCAGAAGATAAAGGTTCCTCTTATGAAAGAAGTTCAAAAACATAAAGGAGGGAAGGCCATAGAAGGTCCAGCCCTGGCAGGCAAATACTAGCATTCAGATCATGTGTGCCACTCCCCATGTCCTCACCTTGCATCCCAGCAGCACCTCATCCCAAGGATTTTTGCCCAGATTTTGAGAGACTGTTTCCCTCAACTCACCTTGAGCTCAGGGCAGTGGCTAAAACAGGGGCAACAGAAGGAACAGAAAAAAAAATGGTCTAGGACAGCATCAGGGTAAAAAAAAGGCATGAGAAGAAAGTCAAAATAGTAAAGGACCTGGGAAAAGGCCAAGGGAAGGGGCAGGGTTATGCATCAGAAGGAGGTTCTACTGTCCCTGGACAGTAGTGGCAGATGAAACCACTACCTACATCTTTCTCCAACATAGAGAAAAATATCTTTTACCCACAGGAGTAGTAATCCTAATCCCCACTTTGGTTAACCAAGTAAGAGAGCAAAGAGCCTTCCTACCAGATCAGGGCAAAGAAAGTCATTGTTTCCACTGGAGAGGTACAAATGAAGCTCAAGGCAGATGGCAGAGCCCTCCCAAGGCATGGTCCAAAGGCCTGGACCAAGATAACTGGAGAGGCTGATGCCACGTGTGCCGGAAATGGAATCCTGGGGGTGGTGTGGTAAAGAAAAAAACCCTCTGGTTTTAGCAGATCCACTCCTAAGGTTACTCAAAAAGTTCAGACCAAAGCATCGCCCTCACTCTACAAAGCATCCACCCACTCCCCAGTGACTTCAGAGAAGAACTGTGGGAACTAAAGTGCTCCATCCCAGGAAAAAGGGCTTCTTTTGAGGTTAAGGTGTGAAATGACAAAGATTGCAGCATCCAAGAAGGCCTTCCCAATGCTGAGACTCCTGGCCTCTACCTCCAGAGCCTCAGTAGAGTCTAAGAAGGTGAGTACTTTATCAGGCTCTTAAAAGGACTGAATATGAAAAGCTTCTATTGCATCCTTTTAAAGTCAAGTGACCTGAAACAAAAGAAGAGAGGTTCAAAAAGTGGGCTTATTTTTTCTTTATGACATCCCCAAAGGGGCACAAAGTGAAAGGACTTCATTGCATAATGACATGAGGTATTGACTATATTGTGGTTAAGGAAAATTATGGAGCAATTTGGAAAATGCTTCTCTTCTTTCTAATGGGTTTAGAATATCCAGTCTCTAAGAATTAACAAGCAACTGTGTCTATGTGTGTGTGTGTCTAATAGTTATCAGATATCCCTGTAGACAACTAGAATAATAAACAAGGAGGTATACCTGCTGCACATAGCATCAACAAAGAACTTGAACCTGCCTTGAAGTACCTACATCCACCCAGACAGTCCTGTTGGTATTTTTCTATAATTTTTCAAGACCAGCATTCCAGCAGAACTTTCTGTGATGATAATTATCTATCTGCACTGTCTAGTACAGAAGCCACAAACCATATGTGGCTATCAAACACTTGAAATATGGTTAAGTCGATTGAGAATTTTTATATTATTTAATTTTAATTGACTAGCTATATTTAACTAAATAGCCATATATGGCTAGTAGCTATTGTACTGGACAGCACAGTTCTAGGTTGACTCTGTCCTGTTTGTTTGAGGAAGAGTCTGCCAAAGGGTTGCCAAAGGGTATAAGATGCACCATGGAGGGTACAGAAAACACTGGGAAACACATGAGAAACAAAGCACTCATGATGGATAAAGCGCAGAGCAAGTGCCATGACAGCATAGAACAGCTGTGGTACCTCAAATCTTCTCAAGCATCTGTTGCTCATAACAAAATAAAACAAAACCCTTGGCCAAGTGACATTTTCAGAAAAACCCTAGAAAAGGGAGTATATTAGTGAAACGGAGATGTGGAACAGGTATAACAAACTCAGATTAGTAGAAGAGTGTAATCCTAATGATGATGAAATCTTCATCTCCATTCCCATTAGTGAGAAGCCCACTTTGGCAAGCGGCCAAGGAAGCCGCAGGTTGGACACAGTATTAGGAATGGACTTCCCCATCATCCATAGGCAGTGACTCAAGAGGCAGCACAATGGGTTGAGAAATGCCTCAACTTTCTAAACATTAGACTGTATGGTCTCCTGGGCCTTTTATGCAAGGTAGCTCTTCAGATGACGAAAACCATCCCCAAGGCATGGAGTAACAATAACTTCCTTCTATTTTTTCATTTCTTTTCCTAAGGCCAATTTTCCTAAGCCGTATGACAAGACAGTGATATCCATTTTGCATGCTCCCAGGTCAGAGTTCAGGATGCAGAACTTTCCTTTGGAGAACTCAAACATCTCTGGCACAGTACCAGAGTATCTGGCATACTACTCAGGGCCCAGACTCTAGTGGCTACTAGCAAGTAAGGAGTGTGGAACTGACCATGTTATTATTTTAGAAATGGTAGGAATCAGAAGTCACTCCAGGGAATATCCCAGGAGACTGATGCAGGTTGGACAAAGAGAAGAAATAGAGAGGAGGCAGATGAGGTGAAAGGGGGAAAAACACAAGGAGACATCTTACATTCTGTCCATCTCACACCAGTGGAAAACTATGAGCGGAGCTTCCTCAAGCAGTTCTAACCGCAGTCCTTTTTTCCTGGCTCAAAGGCCTCTAACACCTCCCAGCAGTCACAAGATAAAGGGTAAAATTCTACGCTTCATAACCAAGACTCATGGGGCCAGGTCCTATCCATTCTATACCCGTGTCGTGTATGTTCCAGATGACCTGATCCTTTTACTTCTCCCACGCACATCATGTTGATTAGGGCCTCTACATCATCTTTATATCAGCTACTCCCACAAGCTAGTTCACTCTAACCACATCCTTCCTTTTTCCTACCACTTTACAAGCCAGCTAATATTGTCCCCTTCTGGAAGACTTATCCATCTAATCACTTCAAAAGGAGCTCTCCCTCCTTTTGGCACACCTAGATTTACTGAGAAATTTCTTCCTTTAACTCTTCAAATGGGATAATTTCTACCAGATAGAGCCCACTGCCGGAACAGGATTATCATCTCTGAATTTCCCACAGCACCCAGCACAGAGCCAGGTATACATCAATCACTTAGGGTGCTTCAGTTCATTTCAACAAACAAACTGTGCCAGGAGCCATTCTAGATGTTTCTGCCAGAGTAAATATAGATAACAGAGAGGCAGTAGTACATTTATCCCATCTTCACATACAGCTAAACCAATCCTCAATTCCTCTGATTCTTCAAGGCTACAGTTTTCCTTTGATGAAAAAGACTATTCCCCATATCAGACCTGACTATTTCCTTTACCACAACTTCACTCTCCATAAACGCTCTTGTTCATCTCAGTAGCCTGAAAGCACTAAAGGAGGACAGACACAATCTATGGCAAAGTCATCTCAATTCCTAGTATTGGGCAAATCGGGTATCAATTCAGGTTTCCCTCCATAATGAAAAGCAAACAAATAAAGCAAAATGTGAGACAAACAGAAGATTTATCAGTTCAAAAGACGTGACCCGACTTGAATTTTTCCAACAGATTCCAAAAGGACATTATAGCAATAGAAAGAATATAATCAGAAAAAAATATGGTAAGAAAAAAACGTGATTACAGAATTGCAGATTTTTTAATCCCAATGGAAGCAGTAAATAGGAAAACTAGGTACTATAGGAAACAGAATCAGTGTATTAGTAAAAAAAAAAAAAAAAAACTTTAAAAAGAATTCTGAGAAATTCAAGGGAAAACATATAAAGAAGAAAATTATGACATTTGGAAGAAAACGCCAGATAAGGTAAGTGAGTACAAAAAGAATTTTTAGAAGGAGAGAACTGAATCGAGGATGACCTAAAGAAATAGCTGAAGTAAATCTCCCTGAGATGTACAGGGTTACAGGTGCCAGGGATACAACAGAAAAGAGCTCACACAAGGTATCCACTCTCACTGAGTTCCACAAGTAAATGATTAGAAATATTTCAGATACTAGTAAATGCTTTAAACAAAAATAATGAAGTGATATAATAGAGTAACTTGGTGACAGAATGGCTACTTTAGGTTTAGTAATCAGGGAGAATTCTTCAAGGTGACAAATGCACTTAGTCTTGAAGGAAAAGAGGGAAACAGTCATGGTAAGAAGGCTTCTAGGTAGAGAAACTACTTTGTGCAAAAACCGTTAAGTAAGTGCACAGCAAGGTTTAGGAAAAGAAATAAAGCCAGTGTGGCTAGAGCATAGGAAGCAAAGGGGAGAATGTGATGAGATGAGGTTGGAGAGACAGGCTGGGGTAGATTACATAACATAAGCATGGGAAGAAGTGTAAGTGTGAGGGAAGTCACAGGAGAGCTTTGAGCTGGAAAATTATTACCCTGGCTGCTGACTGGAGAATGGATTGTAATAAGGTAAAAGTAGGAGAAGACAGATGAGAAATCTATGTCAGTAGTCTAGGGAAGGGAGAACAGTAAATATGTACTTGAGTTTTCAGTGGATATAGAAAACAGATTAAAAATAAAGAGATGGGCAAAAACAAGAAGAAATTAGAAGTTATACTAAAAAAAAAACTAAATTAAATCAGAGGGTTATCTTGCTTGATATTCCAAAACAAAGATATTCATAAGTACTTCTGGGCTGAAAACAGCTTACAAAATAACTAAAACAGCCAGGAAGAAAGGTAATAAAACAAAGTGTAAAGCTACTACCATAATGGATACCTTAATATGTGTTTTTCAATCTTTAATGGATCAAGCAGACAAAGATACAGAGAATTTGTCTAAATTAATAAACCTGGCTTAATAGAGATATTAAACACATATACTATAAATTCTGAATATACATGCTGGTCCAAAAATCATAAGAATGATAGTGACTTTTTAAAAGTCTCTATCTAGATAACTGCATATCAGTGCTCTTTTCTGTAGCACATGTACTAAAATTGGGATGATATAGAGAAGACTAGCATGGCCCCTGCCTAAGGATGACTTGCAAATCTGTGAAGCGTTCTGTATTTTGAGGGGTGACCTAGAGGTGTGGGATGGGGGTGGGTGGGAGGTTCAAGAGAGAGGGGATGTATGTACACATACAACTGATTTGGGCTTCCCTGGTGGCTCAGATGGTAAAGATTCCGCCTGCAATGCAGGAGACCTGGGTTCGATCTCTGGGTTGGGAAGATCCCCTGGAGAAGGGAATAGCAATCCACTCCAGAATTCTTGCCTGGAGAATTCCATGGACAGAAGAACCTAGTGGACTACAGTGCATGGGATATCAAAGAGTCAGACATGACTGAGCAACTAAGCACAACGACACAGATGATTCACTTCATTGCACAACAGAAAGTAACACAACACTGTAAAGTAATTGTACACCAATAAAAAATAGGTATGTTAAAAAAAATAACTAAGTCAAACTGTAGGTAAATGAAAGGCAACATCAATTATCATGCTATATATTAAATATATATGAAATGGATTAGATTTTAAAAAGTCCTCAAAACACAAAGAAGAATTCTAGGATGTAGAGAGCTGGGAAGAATATTGCTCACGCCCTAACAACAGCAATAGCCGGATAAACCATAAAATGGTAACCTTTACTGGACCCATCAGAGAACTGAAGTCACAGAGCAATCACAGAGCTAAAATCTAAGGAAATTCAGATGCCAACACTTAAGAGGTAGAACATGAGCACATGTTTACCTGTGGCAGAACACAAAAGAATGAAACACTGGGCACCACAGAAGAAGGTAAGAAGCATTCACACAAAACTTTTCAATGAATTGCTGAAGCCAAAGTATGAGCTACAGGAGAGTATGGGACTCCTGGGAGTCACAGATACATGGGAAATTCACACCTCTCCTGCGCACAGGAAAGACTATTTCTGTCCCCAGGGCTTTCTCAATGATCCTGACCCTCCTCTCCATGACATTCAGAACTCTTCCTTGTATCTTTGGTGGGTCTTGGGCAGGAGATAGTACAATGAACCCCTCACAATGGTAGAACACTTCTAAAGATTTGGGGCCAGATCATTTCCTGACCTCCCATATGGCAACAGAGTTTGCAAACTGTCTCTAATTGAGGCTGGACCAGGACAACACAGGATCCCCATTGGTTTCAACCACGAGGCTAGCCAAGCCTAGTACCAGACAACAGAAGACTACTGCTGGGGAGCGGCAAAAGTACATCAGGAAAATCCTGAGGTACAACTACACTGGAAAGTCTCAAAGCTGCAGGTAAAGCATGAATATTTAAAAAAACAAAACTCCTGGAAACTTAGCCTCTTCCTAAGCAAAATGTTTTGAAGCTGAAGGTACACTGAAGGCAAAATATAGCAACCACAAATGATCTCAAGCTCAGGCCAAATGCTAAGTAAAGTGACTCAGATCTCCACACTAATGGCTTAGTTAAAAAAGAAATGCGCATACTTTCAGGAAAAGAAAATCATATTTACATCATGGTATCACATACTATCCCAGTTCCCAAGAAAGGCAGTACTTTAGTACATTCAGTACATTAGAACATTCAAACCACCAGACAAGTGCACTCATCTCACATGCTAGTATAAGGTTATGCTCAAAATCATCCAAGCTAGGCTTCAGCATCACATGAACAGAGAACTTTCAGATGTTCAAGATGGGTTTAGAAAAGGCAGAGGAATCAGAGATCAAATTGCCAACATTCGCTGGATCATAGAGAAAGCAAGGGGATTCCAGAAAAACAGCTACTTCTGCTTCATGGACTACACTAAAGTCTTTGATTGTGTGGATCATAACAAACTGTGGAAAACTCTTGGAAAGATGGATATACCAGGCCATCTTACCCATCTCCTGAAAAAAACCTTTATGTGGGTCAAAAAGCAAGTTAGAACCCCTATGGAAAAACTGACTGGTTCAGGACTGAGAAAGGAATACAAGTTGTTTATTGTCATCCTGTTTATTTAACCTATACTCAGAGCACGTTATGTGAAATGCCAGTCTGTATGAGTTGCAAGCTAGAATTAAGATTTCTGGAAGAAATATCAACAACCTCAGATATGCAGATAATATCACTTTAATGGCAGAAAGTGAAGAGGAACTAAAGAGCCTCCTGATGAGGGTGAAGGAGGAAAGTGAAAAAGTCAGCTTAAAACTCAATATTAAAAAAAAAAAAACCTAAGATCATGGCATTTGGCCCCATCATTTTATGCCTAATAGAACGGGAAAGGGGACAGATTTCCTCTTCCAGCTCTAAAATCACTGTGTATGGTGACTGCAGTCATGAAATTAGAAGATGATTTCTTCTTGGCTGGAAAGCCATGACAAAACTAGACAATGTGTTAAAAAGCAAAGATATCACTTTGCTGACAAAGGTGGGCTTAGTGAAGGCTATGGTCTTTCCAGTAGTCATGTATGTGTGAGAGCTGGACAATAAAGAAGGCAGAGCACCAAAGAATTTATGCCTTTGAACTGTGGTGCTGGAGAAGACTCTTGAGAGTTCCTTGGAAGGCAAGGAGATCAAACTAGTCAATTCTAAAGGAAAGCAACCCTGAATACTCTTTAGAAGGACTGACGCTGAAGCTGAAGCTCCAATACTCTGGCCACCTGATGCAAAGAACTGACTCACTGGAAAAGACCCTAATTCTGGGAAAGACTGAAGGCAGAAGGAGAAGAAGATGACAGAGGATGAGATGGGTGGATGGCATCACTGATTCAATAGACATGAACTTGGGCAAACTGCAGGAGATGATGAAGGACAGGGAAGACTGGGGTGCTGCAGTCCATGGGGACGCGAAGAGTTGGACATGATTTGGTGGCTCAACAACAAATTACACACTATATTACATGCAAGTATGCAATAGAAATTATGAGACACTAAAAAAACAAGAAAATAAAGCACTGTTAACAGACAAAACAATTATCTGAAACAGAAGCATGAAAAACCAGATATTAGAATGAACTGACAGGGAATTTAAATGTAAGGTAAATCAGTTAAAGCCTTGAGTAAAAAAAATGGATGGCATATATGAACAGATAGGGAATTCCAGAAGAAATATAAAAATCATAAGAAAGAATCAAATGGAAATTCTAGAAATAAAAAATACAATAAGAGAGTTTAAGAATGCCTTTGACAGACACATTAAAGACTCAATACAGCCAAGAAAGAATCAAGAAACCTGGAGACAGAGTAATAGAAATTACTCAAATGTAAACACAAAGAGAAAAATGGTGTAAAAAAACAGAACAGAGTATTCAGGAGCTGTGAAAAAATATCAAGTGATCTAATATATATGTAATTAGAATCTCAGAAGGATGAAATATAATTATAGGGAAAAAGAGAAACATTTAAAGATAAGTTAGGCAATCACAAACAGGATCAATACTACCCCCCCAAAAAAATCACACTCAGACACATCATTCAAACTGCTAAAAATCAGACAAAAAGAGAAAAATTTTGCAGGCAGTGAGACAAAAAAAATTACACACAAACAAGGATTAAAAATTATAGCAGACATATTCACAAACTATGTAATCCAGAAAACAATGGAGTGAGATCTTTAGCGTTGAAAGAAAAAAGCTGTCAACCAGGATTCAACACCCAATGAAACAACCTTTTAAACTGAAGAAGAAAAAAATAAACCTCTGGAAAACAGACTATTTTTTTAGAGCAGTTTTAGGTGCACAGCAAAACTGACCAGAAAGTAGAGTTCTTAAGACATTCTCTGCCCTTACACATGCACAACCTCTCTCACTACTAACATCTTGTAGTACCACAGTAGTGCAAACTTTCTTTATGTTGCAATTTTTTACGTGTGCAAAAATTGATGAACCTAAACTGATACATCATTATCACCTGAAGTCCACAATTTACATCATGGTTGACTCCTGGTGTTGTGGGCTTCTGTGGTACTTCAGTGGTAAACAACTTGCCTGCGAATGCACGGGACATGGGTTCTATCCCTGGTCAGGAAGATCCTCTGGAAAAAGAAATGGCAATCCACTCCAGTATTCTTGCCTGGGAAATCCCATGGACAGAGGAGCCTGGTAGGCTACAGTACACGTGGTCACAAAGAGTTGGAAAAGACTAAACAACAACTTTGTATTGTACATTCCATGGGTTTGGACAAATATAATATAATAACATGCGTTCACCATTACAGTATCATATTAAATGGATCATTACCCTAGAAACCCTCTGAGCTCTGTCTATTCATCCCTCCCTCCTCTAGTCTCTAGCAACTACTGATCTTCTGTCTTCATAAGTTTTGATTTTCCATGAATTCTATGTGGTTGCAGTCATACGTTATATAACCTTTTCAAATTGGCTTCTTTCAGTTAGCAATACACATTTAAGATGCATCATGTCTTTTCATGACTTGATAGCTCATTTCTTTCTGGTCCTAAGTAATGGTCCATTGTCTAGTTACACCACAATTTCTCAATTCATCTACTAAAGGACATCTTGGTTCCTTCCACATTTTGGCAATTATGAATTAAGTTGTTATAAATGTTTATGTGCATGTTTTTGTGTGAATGTAAGGTTTAACTTATTTGGGTAAATATCAAGGAGCTGGGATTGCTGGGTGATACAGTAAGATTGTTTATTTTTTTATTTATTTTTTTTTCAGCTGTTCATCAAGTTTATTTTTTTTCAGCTTTGTGGAGGTATAGTTGACAAAATGTACCTCATAGTAATTTGATATAATGTTTATATTGTGAGGATTCCTCTCATCTAGTAAATTAACACATCCATCACCGATTTATCTTTTTTTTTTTAGTGACAACACTTAAATTCTACTGTCTTAGCAAATTTTGATTATACCATACAGTCTTATCTACACAGCCAACATGTTTATAGCCGAAAGTTTGTGTACTTTTGCCTAACATTACCTTTTTCCCCCAGTCCCTAGCCCCTGGTAACCACTTGTCTACTGTTTCTATGAGTTTGCTTTTTTTTCAGATTTCACATGTAAGTGATAGCATTGCAGTATTGATCTTTATCTGATTTATTTCACTTAGCATCAAGGTCCAGCCATGTTGTTGAAAATGGCAGGATTTCCTTCTTTCTCATAGCTGAATAATATTCCTGTGTGTGTGTGTGTGTGTGTGTGTGTGTGTGTGTGTATTCCATCTTCTTTATCCATTCATCCTTTGATTGGCAATTAGGCTATTTCTATACTTTTGTTCTTGTTGTTGTTGTTCTCTAATTGCTAAGTAATGTCCAACTCATTACGACCCCATGGACTGTTTTTTAAGAAACTGCCGAACTGTCTCCCAACGTGGCTGTAAAGTCATTACTGATGTAGTTAAGATTAATACATACTATATTTGTTACTGCTTTCCATTTGTTGCCCTTGTTCTTTTTTCCTGATTTTTGTCTTCCCCTCTTTTCCACCTTCTGCAGTTTTACTTAAGCATTGTATATAACTCCATTTTCTCTTCTTTCTCAGAATATCAATTAAATTATTTTTATAGCTTTACTGAGGTACAATTGATTGTTGTTATTGTTCCATCGCTAATAAACCAGGCTTCCCCGTCCTTCACTATCTTCCTGAGTTTGCTCAAACTCATGCCCATTGAGTAATGGTTGATGCCATCCAACCATCTCATCCTCTGTTGTCCCCTTCTCCTCCTGCCCTCAATCTTTCCCAGCATCAGGGTCTTTTCCAATGAATCTGCTCTTCCCATTAGGTAGCCAAAGTACTGGAGCTTTTGCATCAGTCCTTCCAGGACTGAATATTCAGGATTGATTTCCTTAAGGACTGACTGGTTTGATCTCCTTGCTGTCCAAGATACTCTCAAGAGTCTTCTCCAACACCAGTCTGAAGACATCAATTCTTTGGTGCCCTGCCTTCTTTATGATCCAACTCTCACATCCATACTTGACTACTAGAAAAGCCATAGCTTTGACTTTACCAACCTTTGTCAACAAAGTGATGTCTCTGCTTTTTGATATACTGTCTAGGTTTGTCATAACTTTTCTTCCCTTTGATTGAGCATTAGGATATTCTCTTTTTTAAACTTATTTTTTAATTGGAGGAAAATTGCCTTACAAAGTTGTGTTTGGTTTTCCCATACAACAGCATGAGTCAGTCATAATTATATATGTATCCCCTCCCTCTTGAGCCTCCCTCCCTTCCCCCCAACTCACCCCTTAGGTCATCACAGAGTGCTAGGCTGGGCTCCCTGTTTTATACAGCAACTTTCCACTAGCTATCTATTTTACGCATGACTGTGTATGTATGCTGCTGATATTTTCTCAATTCGTCCCACCCTCTCCTTCCCCTGCTGTGTCCACAAGTCCATTCTCTACATCTGTGTCTCCATTCCTTGCAAATAGATACAAAAATATCTTTCTTATGGATTCCATATATATGTAGTATACGTGATATTTGTTTTTCTCTGACTTACTCGACTCTGTGTAACAGGCTCTAGGTTCATCCACTTCACTACCACTGACTCAAATTCATTTCTTTTTATGGCTGAGTAATATTCCATTGTATATATGTACCACATCTTCTTTATCCATTCATCTGTCAGTGGACATCTAGGTTGCTTCCATGTTCTAGCTACTGTAAATAGTACTGCAATGAACACTGGGTTACAAGTGTCTTTTAGAATTGTGGTTTTCTTGGGGTATGGGACCCAGTGATGGGACTGCTGGGTCATATGGAAGATTTGTTCCTAGGTTTTTAAGGAATCTCCATACTGTTATCCATATTATCAGGTTACATTGCCTCCAACAGTGTGGGAAGGTCTCTTTTTCTCCACACCCTCTCCAGTATTTATTGTTTGTAGATTTTTTGATGATGGCCATTCTGACTGGTATGAAGTGATACCTCATTGTGGTTTTGATCTGCATTTCTCTAATAATGAGTGATGTTGAGCATCTTCCCACATGCCATCTACATGTGTTCTTTGGAGAAATGCCTGTTCAGGTCGTCTGTCCATTTTTTGATTGGCTTGTTTGTTTTCCTGATATTGAGCTGTATGAGCTGCTTATATATTTTGGAGATTAATCCTCTGTCAGTTTCATTTGCAATTACATTTACAATTAACCCAAGTCCACTTTTCAAATAGTACTATACCACTTACAGTATTATTTTTTCCTCTGCCTTCTTTCAAGATTTTTTTATCTTTGATTTTCTACAGTTTGAATATGATATACATAAGTGTAGGTTTTTCAGTATTTACCATGTTATTCTCCATTCCTGGATCTATGGTTTGGTATCTGAAACTAACTTGAGGAAGTTCTTAGTCATTAATGCTTCATATTATTTCTTTTGTCCCTTTCTCGCTTTCTTCTTTTGGAACTCTGATAATGTGTTATTTAGACCTTTTGTAGTTGTCCCACAGTTCCTGCATATTCTACCATTTTTAAAGGCCTTTTTCTTTTTTGCTTTTCATTTTGGGAAGTTTCTATTAACACACCTGCAAGCTCACTGTTTCTTTCTTTGTCTGTGTCCAGTATCCTGATAAGCCTATCTAAGGCATTCTTGATTTTTCTTAGTGTTTTTTAATTTCTAGCATTTTCTTTTGATTCTTTTCTTAAGAGTCTCCACTTCTCTGCTTTTACTACCCATCTGGTTTATGTGTTTTCCATTTCTTCCTCTAGAACCCTTTACATATTAATCACAGTTGTTTTCAATTTCCTGTCTGATAAGTCTAACATCTCTACCATATCTGGGTCTGGCTCTGATGTTTGCTCTGTCTCCTTAAACTTTTTTTCTCCCCCTCCTAGTATACTTGATAGTCTTCTGTTAAAAGGACATGATGTATTGGATAAAAGGAACCATGGTGAGAAGGCCTTTAGCAATACAGTGGTGAGAGTGGAAGCATGTCATAATTCCATGATTAGGTCTCAGTCTTTTGGTGATCCTGCGCCTGTGGACTGTCAGCTTCACCAGTGTTTCTTAGTTCCCCCACCCCCTTAAGGTGGGAGAGGACAGCAAGAGGGGACTGCAGTTGGTATTTCCTCTACCCTACATGGAAGGTTAGAAAGAACTAGAGTTGGGTATTTCCCTCACCTCAGGTTAGTTAGATTCTGATAAAACTCCAGCTCTGGTAAAGCAGATTCTCTTGACAGAAGGCCTTACTATACTAGAAAAGAATGCTCTAGTATAATTCAAAACAATTCCTTCTTCTCTACTCCTACCCAAAGCATGAGGGGATTTTTCTGTGGTCTTTCCTGTGAGAACCTTGCAGGGATGCTAGAGATAAAACTCATGAAAGTATGAGAGCTCTCTCGTGACTAGGATCCTCCTGGAGCTTTTTATCTCTCAATCTTGTCCATACTGAGCCTCTGCTGTTGCTAGGATCTTATTAATCACAGTTAAGACTTTCCTATCACAGTACTCATTCTCATGGAGGTGGATTTCTGCTCTACCTGTCTGTTTATGATACAGAGGTTTGCCCTGTGACCTCATTTCTCTGATGGATCTAAGAGCAGTTGTTGATTTTTTTCAGTGTGTTCATCTTTTATTGTTGTTGTTAGGATGAAATGGCAACTTATATGCTGGGCTAGAAACAAAAAGTATGAAACATCTTTTCAGTTAGATAAAAGTTTATCATTTACTACCCGTAGTCCTGCCCTACAAAAACTTGGATCTACACAAAGAAATAAAGCTGTCTGGGAAAGAATAAAAGAAGATAAGTATAAAATATATTTTTCAAATTTTTAATGTCCTAAAATATAGTTGACTACCTGAAGCAAAAGTAATAGCAAAGTATTGTGGAATTATATCTAGGATAAAGTAAAATGTATGAAGTAAGCCAGAAGGAAAAACAAAAATACAGTATACTAACGCATATATACAGAATTTAGAAAGATGGTAACGAGAACCCTGCATGCGAGACAGCAAAAGAAACGCAGATGTATAGAATAGTCTCGTGGACTCTGTGGAAGAGGGCAAGGGTGGGACAATATGGGAGAATGGCATTGAAACATGTTAATTATCATATGTGAAATCAATCGCCAGCCCAGGTTTGATGCTCGGGGCTGGTGCACCGGGATGACCCAGGGAGAGGGAATCGGGAGGGAGAAGGGAGGGGGGTTCTGGAGGGGGAACATATGTAAACCCATGATGGATTCATGTCAATGTATGGCAAAACCAACACAACAAAGTAAGGAAAATTAAAAACAAAACAAAACAAAACAAAATTGGGAGAAAGAAACTGAAGATATTACTCTAAGGTGCTTAAAAATATGAAATTGTATAATATTACTCAAAGAATGACTTTAGTTAATTAAAGGAGTGTATTATGAATTCTAGGATCACAAAATTAGTTAAAAAGTGGTGCAAATAATAAGCCAATAATGGACATAAAATAGAATAATAAAAGTTACTGAAAAACAGGCAGTAGAAGGGGAATAAAGGAATAAAGAATAGATGGAACAAACAGGAATCAACTAGAAAAATGGTAGACTTTAATCCAATTCTGTGGAGAAGGAAGTGGTAACCCACTCCAGTATTCTTGCTTGGAGCAGCCTGTGGACAGAAGAGCCTGGTGGGCTGCTGTCCATACGGTCGCATAGACTGAAGCAATTTAGCATGCATGTATGCATTGGAGAAGGCAATGGCACCCCACTCCAGTACTCTTGCCTGGAGAATCCCAGAGATGGAGGAGCCTGGTGGGCTGCCGTCCATGGGGTTGTGCAGAGTCAGACATGACTGAAGGGACTTAGCAGCAGCAGCAATCCGATTCTTTCATTATAATATTAAATATAATTGTCTAAATACACAAACAACAGAGATTGTCAAATTGAATTAAAAAACAAGCCAATTGTACAGAGCTATGTACAATAAATCTACTTTAAAATTAACGACAGGTTAAAGTAAAACAATGACAAAAGAATGAAAGACAAGCCTCAGGCTGGGTAAAAACATACACAAAATATGTATGTGATACATAACTGTTACCCAAAATATACAAAGAATTCTTAAAATTCAACAATAAGAAAACAATCCAGTGAAAAGTGTGCAAAGTATACGAACAGATTTCTCATTAAAGATAAGCAGAAGGCATGTAGCATGAAAAGATGCTGAACATTATGTCATTAGGGAATTGCAAAATAAAACAATGAGATACTAAATATTATCACCTATTAGAACACTGTAAAACCAAACCACCACCACCAAATGTCAATGAGAACATGGAACAACAGGAACTCTTACTTATTGCTAGCAGGAATGAAAACCGAAACAGGAACTTGGGAAGATATTTTTGCAGTTCCTTACAAAGCTAAACATGAGTCTTGCCATAGGATTCAGAAACTGTGCTCCTCGATATTTACCCAAAAGAGCTGAACCTTATGTCCACATAAAAACCTACATACAAATGTTTATAGCAGCTTTATTTATAATTGCCAAAACCTGGAAGCAACCAAGATGTCCTTCAATAGGTGAATACACAAACTGTGGTAATATCATATAATAAAATATTATTTATCGCAAAAACAAATGCACCATAAAGCCATGAAAGGACATGTAGGAATCTAAAATGCATATTTCTAAGTGAAAGAAGCCAATCTCAGAAGGGTATATAATGTATGACCCAATTACATGACTTTCTAGAAAAGCAGCCAAACCATGAGACAGTAAAAAGATCAACGATGGTCAAAAGTTCAAGCAGGGAGGAAGAATGAATGAGTAGGTGTAGCATGAGGAATTATTAGACTAGGGCTGTTAAACAATTCAATATGACACAGTAATGTTAGGTGCATGTAATTATATATTTGTAAACCCCACAGAACTGTATAACACAAAGAGTGAACCCTATAGTAAACTATAAACAACAGTTCAGTTCAGTTCAATTCAGTCACTCAGTCATGTCCGACTCTTTGCGACCCCATGAATCGCAGCACGCCAGGCCTCCCTGTCCATCACCAACACCCGGAGTCCACCCAAACCCATGTTCATCAAGTTGGTGATGCCATCCAGCCACCTCATCCTCTGTTGTCCCCTTCTCCTCCTGCCCCTAATCTTCTCAGAATTAGGGTCTTTTCCAATGAGTCAACTCTTCACATGAGGTGGCCAAAGTATTAGAGTTTCAGCTTCAACATCAGTCCTTCCAATGAACACCCAGGACTGATCTCCTTCAGGATGGACTGGTTGGATCTCCTTGCAGTCCAAGGGACTCTCAAGAGTCTTCTCCAGCGCCACAGTTCAAAAGCATCCATTCTTCAGTGCTCAGCTTTCTTCACCGTCCAATTCTCACATCCATACATGACTACTGGAAAAACCACAGCCTTGACTAGATGGACCTTTGTTGGCAAAGTAATGTCTCTGCTTTTCAATATGCTATCTAGGTTGGACATAAACTTCCTTCCAAGGAGCAAGCGTCTTTTAATTTCATGGCTACAATCACCATCTACAGTGATTTTGGAGCCCAAAAAAATAAAGTCTGACCTTGTTTCCACTGTTTTCCCATCTATTTGCCATGAACTGATGGGACCACATGCCATGATCTTAGTTTTCTGAATGTTGAGCTTTAAGCCAACGTTTTCACTCTCCTCTTTCACTTTCATCAAGAGGCTCTTTAGTTCCTCTTCACTTTCTGCCATAAGGGTGACGTCATCTGCATATTTGAGGTTATTGATATTTCTCCCAGCAATCTTGATTCCAGCTTGTGCTTCTTCCAGCCCAGTGTTTCTCATGATGTACTCTGCATATAAATTAAATAAGCAAGGTGACAATGTACAGCCTTGACATACTCCTTTTCCTATTTGGAACCAGTCTGTTGTTCCATGTCCAGTTCTAACTGTTGCTTCCTGCCCTGCATACAGGTTTCTCAAGAGACAGGTCAGATGGTCTGGTATTCCCATCTCTTTCAGAATTTTGTACAGTTTGTTGTGATCCACACAGTCAAAGGCTTTGGCATAGTCAATAAAGCAGAAATAGATGTTTTTCTGGAACTCTCTTGCTTTTTTGATGATCCAGCAGATGTTGGCAATTTGATCTCTGGTTCCTCTGCCTTTTCTAAAACCAGCTTGAACATCTGGAAGTTCATGGTTCATATATTGCTGAAGCCTGGCTTGGAGAATTTTGAGCATTATTTTGCTACCATGTGAGATGAGTGCAATTGTGCAGTAGTTTGAACATTCTTTGGCATTGCCTTTCTTTGGGATTGGAATGAAAACTGACTTTTTCCAGTCCTGTGGCCATTGCTGAGTTTTTATATCAATATTTGCTTATGAACTGTAACAAATGTATCACACTAAGGCAAGAGGTTAATAATAGCAGAAACTGTGTGTCTGATAAGACCTTCCCTTGTGGCTCATATGGTTAAGAGTTTGCTTGCAATTCAGGAAGCCCAAGTTTGATCCTTGGGTTGAGAAGATCCTCTGGAGAAGGAAATGGCAACCCATTCCAGGATTCTTGCCTGGAAATTCCCATGTACAGAGGAGCCTGGCAGGCCACAGTCCATTTGGTGTGTCTGATGGGGGAAGAAGTGGGAAGACTGTTTTCTGCTGTTTTTCTGTTAGCCAAAAATTTATCTAAAAAATAAACTACTGGGCTCCCTGGTGGTCTACAGATTAAGGGTCCGTCCTGCAATGCAGGGGCACTGGTTCGTCCCTGGTCTGAGAAGATCCCACGTGCCTCGGAGCAACTAAGTCCTTGTGCCACAGTTACTGAGCTCTTAAGCCTGAGAGCTGCAGCTACGGGAGCCCATGTGCTGCAACTGCTGAAGCCTGTGTACCTTGGAGCCTATTCTGTGCAACAAGAGAAGCCACCACAATGAGAAGCCCTCACATTCCAGTTAGAAAGTAGCCCCCACTTGCCACAACTAGAGAAAGCCTGTGAGCATTAATAAAGACCCAGCACATGGAGAAAAGGGAACCCTCTTACACTGTTGGTGGGAATGCAAACTAGTACAGCCACTATGGAAAACAGTGTGGAGGTTCCTTAAAAAGCTGCAAATAGACCTGCCATATGACCCAGCAATCCCACTGCTGGGCATATACACCGAGGAAACCAGAATTGAAAGAGCCACGTGTACCCCAATGTTCATCGCTGCATTGTTTCCAATAGCCAGGACATGGAAGCAACCTAGATGCCCATCAACTGACGAATGGATAAGAAAGCTGTGGTACATATACACAATGGAATATTACTCAGCATTAAAAAAAAATTCATTTGAAGCAATTCTACTCAGATGGACGAAACTGGAGCCCATTATCCAGAGTGAAGTAAGCCAGAAGCAAAAACAACAATACAGTATATTAACGCATATATATGGAATTTAGAGAACCCAACATGCGAGACAGCAAAAGGAACGCAGATGTATAGAACAGACTCGTGGACTTTGTGGATGAGGGTAAGGGTGGGATGATATGGGAGAAGTGCATTGAAGCATGTTAATTGTCATGTGTCTAATCAATTGCCAGCCCAGGATTGATGCTAGGGACTGGTGCAGCGAGATTTCCCGGGGGGGAGGGAGGAGGGAGGGGGGTTCCAGAGGGGAAGCATATGTAAACCCATGGTGATATCATGACAATGTATGGCAAAAACAATAAAAAAAAAAAATAAAGACCCAGCACAGCCAAATAAATAAATAAATAAATAATATTAAAAAGTAATCATGGCCATTCTGCCTGTGGATGCCACCGAGAAAGTATTGTTGAAGCCTTCCCACCCTCCAATGCCGTCATGTCAAAATCAGAGTCTCCCAAAGAGCCTGAACAGCTGGGGAAGCTCTTCATCGGAGGACTGAGCTTTGAAACAATTGTTGAGAGTCTGAGGAGCCATTTTCAGCAATGGGGAATGCTCACAGACTGTGTGGTAATGAGGGATCCAAACACCAAGTGCTCCAGAGGCTTCGGGTTTCTTGCATGTGCCATGGTGGAGGAGGTGGATGTGGCCATGAGTGCAAGGCCACACAAGGTGGATGGAAGAGCTGTGGAACCAAAGAGGGCTGTCTCAAGAGAAGATTCTCAAGGACCAGGTGCCCACTTAACTGTGAAAAAGATTTTTGTTGGTGAACTAAAGAAGACACGGAAAAGCATCACCTGAGAGATTATTTTGAACAGTATGGGAAAGCTGAAGTGACTGAAACCATGACTGACCGAGGCAGTGACAAAAAGAGAGGCTTTGCTTTCATGACCTTTGATGACCATGACTCCATAGACAAGATTGTCATTCAGAAATACCACACTGAATGGCCACAGCTGTGAAGTGAGAAAAGCCCTGTCTAAGCAAGAGAGGGCTTGTGCTTCATCCAGCCAGAGAGGTTGAAGCAGTTCTGGAACTTTTGGTGGCAGTCGTGAAGGTGGTTTCGGTGGGAATGACAACTCTGGTCATGGAGGAAACTCCAGTGGTCGAGGTGGCTTTGGTGGCAGCCCTGGTGGTGGCGAATATGGTGGCAGTGGGGATGGTTATAATGGATTTGGTAATGATGGAAGCAATTTTAGAGGTGGCGGAAGCTACAACGATTTTGGCAGTTACAACAATCAACTTTCAAATTGTGGACACATGAAAGGAGGAAACTTTGGAGGCAGAAGTTCTGGCCCTTATCGTGATGGAGGTCAATACTTTGCCAAACCACAAAACCAAGGTGGCTATGGTGGTTCCAGCAGCAGCAGAAGCTATGGCAGTGGCAGAAGGTTTTAATTACTGCCAGGAAACAAAGTTTAGCAGGAGAGGAGAGCCAGAGAAGTGACAGGGAAGCTACAGGTTACAACAGATCTGTGGACTCAGCCAAGCACAGTGGTGGCAGGGCCTAGCTGCTACAAAGAAGACTTGTTTTAGACAACATTCATATATATGGGCAAAAAACTCGAGGACTGTACTTGTGACTAACTGTAGAACAGCTTATTTTAGTTTCTGTTCTATGCAAAGTGTAAAGCATTCCATCAAAGTGTTTTAATGTAGATTTTTTTTGCACCCATGCTGTTGATTACTAAATGTAATAGTCTGATCATGGCGCTGAAGAAACATCTTTTTTTTTTTTAATATGCTGTGTAAAGTTAGTCTACTCTGAAGCCGTTCTGGTAAACTACCCCAACAGTGTGAAGTTAGAATTCCTTCAGGGTGATGCCAGGTTCCATTTGAAATTTATTTACAATCTGCTTTGGTGGAGAAGCTGTTGTCTTCAGAACCTTGGTATAGTTGAACTGACAGTTACTGTGTTGTGACCTGGAGTTCACCATTAAAAGAGTCACCCATGCAAAGTCATGGAGGCTTTTTTTTGGTTATTAACGATTGTTGACACATCCTATGCAATATATCTAAATTGAATTATGGCACCAGATACAGTTATAGATGGGAATGAATCTTCTGTATCATCCACTATCATGTGTAATCAGTAAAAGACTTAATACACTCAAAAAAAAGTAATCATGACAGTTTATTAAAAAAAATAAACTATTAATTTTTTAAAAGTAGAATAATGAATAAATGATACACTATTAAAACACTTAAATTAAAAGACAGCTGGAATGGCTCTATTAATATTAGACAAAATAGACTTCAGAAGAAGAAATATTAAATGGTATAAGAGGGACATTATATGGAAAAATGGGTAAATTAAAAAGACAATCTTAATTATATGAACACCTAAAAAAAGTTTCAAAACACCTGAAGCAAAATTGACAGAACTGAATAGAAACAGACAGGATCCACAATTGTAGTTAGATGTCAACACGTTTCAGTAATTGAAAGAACAAATAAAATAGGTATGGATATAGAAAATCTAAACAACACTATCAACCAACTTAACCTAGTTGAAGTTTACGGTACACTCAGGCTAACAACAAAAAAATACATTCCTTTCAAGTGCATATGATACATTCACCAAGTACACCATAATTTTCTGCCATAAAACAATCCTCAACAAATTTAAAACCAACAAAGTAAGAAGGATGTTCTGCCTGTTTTCCTCTAAGAGTTTCAGAGTTTCTGGTCTTACATTTAGATCTTTAATCCATTTTGAGTTTGTGTTTGTGTATGGTGTTAGAAAGTGTTCTAATTTCATTCTTTTACAGGTGGTTGACCAGTTTTCCCAGAACCACTTGTTAAAGAGATTGTCTTTTCTCCATTGTATATTTTTCCCTCCTTTGTCAAAGATAAGGTGTCCATAGGTGTGTGTATTTATCTCTGAACCTTCTATTCTGTAATACTGATCTATATTTCTATCTTTATGCCAGTACCATACTGTCTTGATGACTGCACCTTTGTAGTATAGTCTGAAGTCAGGAAGGTTGTTTCCTCTAGTTCCATTCTTCTTTCTCAAGATTGCTTTGGCTATTTGAGGTTTTTGTGTTTCCACAAAATTATTTGTTCTAGTTCTGTGAAGAATAGCGTTGGTAGTTTGATAGAGATTGTGTTGACTCTATAGACTGCTTTGGGTAGTATACTCATTTTCAGTATACTGATTCTTCCAATCCACAAACATGGTATATTTCTCCATCTATTTATGTTATCTTTGATTTCTTTCATCAGTGTTCTATAGTTTTCTATATACAAGTCTTTTGTTTCTTAGGTAAATTGATTCCTGAATATTTTATTCTTTTCATCACAATGGTGAATGGGATTATTTCCTTAATTCCTCTGTTTTTTTCATTGTTAGTTTATAGGAATGCAAGGGATTTATGCATATTAATTTTATATTCTGAAACTTTACTATATTCATTGATTAGCTATAGTAATTTTCTGGTGGTATCTTTAGGGTTTTCTATGTAGAGGATCATTTCATCTGCAAACAGTGAGAGTTTTATGTCTTCTTTTCCAACCTGTTCATTTTATTTCTTTTTCTTCCCTGATTGTTGTGAATAGGACTTCCAAAACTATGTTGAATATTAGTGGTGAGACTGAGCACCCTTGTCTTGTTTCTGATTTTAGAGGAAATGTTTTCAATTTTTCGCCATTGAGGATAATGTTTGCTGTGAGTTTGCCATATATGGCTTCTCTTATGTTGAGGTATGTTCCTTCTACGCTTGCTTTCTGGAGAGTTTTCATCATAAATGGGTGTTGAATTTTGTCAAAGGCTTTCTCTGCATCTACTGAGATAATCACATGGTTTTTATCTCTCAATTTGTTAATATGGTGTATCACATTGATTGATTTGGGAATACTGAAGAATCTTCACATCCCTGGAATAAAGCCCACTTGGTCATAATGTATGACCTTTTTAATATGTTGTTGAATTCTGTTTGCTAGAATTTTGTTGAGGATATTTGCATCTATCTTCATCAGTGATATTGGCCTGTAATTTTCTTTCTTTATGGCATCTTTGTCTGGTTTCTGCTTTATTGACTATGCCAAAGCCTTTGACTGTGTGGGTCACGATAAACTGCGGAAAATTCTGAAAGAGATGGGAATACCAGACCATCTGACCTGTCTCTTGAGAAACCTGTATGCAGGGCAGGAAGCAACAGTTAGAACTGGATATGGAACAACAGACTGGTTCCAAATAGGAAAAGGAGTATGTCAAGGCTGTACATTGTCACCCTGCTTATTTAACTTATATGCAGAGTACATGATGAGGAACACTGGGCTGGAAGAAGCACAAGCTGGAATCAAGATTGCCAGGAGAAATATCAATAACCTCAGATGTGCAGATGACATCACCCTTATGGCAGAAAGTGAAGAGGAACTAAAAAGCCTCTTGGTGAAAGTGAAAGAGGAGAGTTGAAAAAGTTGGCTTAAAGCTCAACATTCAGAAAACTAAGATCATGGCATGTGGTCCCATCACTTCATGGCAAATAGATGGGGAAACGGGAAACAGGGTCAGACTTTTGGGGCGGGGGCTCCAAAGTCACTGTAGATGGTGACTGCAGCCATGAAATTAAAAGATGTTTACTCCTTGGAAGGAAAGTTATGACCAACCTAGACAGCATATTTAAAAGTAGAGACATTACTTTGCCAACAAAGTCTGTCTAGTCAAGGCTATGGTTTTTCCAGTAGTCATGTATGAATGTGAGAGTTGGACGGTGAAGAAAGCTGAGCACTGAAGAATGGATGCTTTTGAACTGTGGTGTTGGGGAAGACTCTTGAGAGTCCCTTGGACTGCAAGGAGATCCAATCAGTCCATCCTGAAGGAGATAAGTCCTGGGTATTCATTGGAGGGTCTGATGTTGAATCTGGAACTCCAATACTTTGGCCACCTGATGCGAAGAGTTGACTCATTGGGAAAGACCCTAATGCTGAGAAGGATTGGGGGCAGGAGGAGAAGGGGACAAAAGAGGATGAGATGGCTGGATAGCATCATCGACTCAATGGACATGGGTTTGAGTAGACTCCGGGAGTTGGTGATGGACAGGGAAGCCTGGCGTGCTGCGATTCATGAATTGCAAAGAGTCAGACACGACTGAGAGACTGAACTGAACTGAACTGTCTGGTTTTGGTATTAGGGTGTTGGTGGCCTCATAGAATGAGTGGGAGTTTAGCTTCCTCTGCAATTTTCTGGAAGGGTTTGAGTAGGATATGTGTTAGCTCATCTCTAAATTTTTGGTAGAATTCACCTGTGAAGCCATCTGGTCCTGGGCTTTTGCTTGTTGGAATTTTTATTACAATTTTGATTTCTGTGCTTGTGATTGGTCTGTTCAGTTTTTCTATTTCTTCCTGGTTCAGTTTTGAAAAGTTATACTTTTCTAAGAAATTTTCCATTTCTTCCAAGTTGTCCATTTTATTGGCATATAGTTGCTCATAGTGGTCTCTTATAATCTTTTATATTTCTGTGTTATCTGTTGTGATTTCTCCATTTTCGTTTCTAATTTTATTGACTTGATTCTTCTCCCTTTTTTCTTGATGAGTCTGGTTAACAGTTTGTCTACTTTATTTATCTTCTCAAAGAAACAGCTTTTAGTTTTGCTGATCTTTCCTAGAGTTTCCTTCATTTCTTTTACATTTATTTCTGTGATTTTTATGAATTCTTTCCTTTTACTTACTTTAGGGTTGTTCTAGTCTTCTTTTTCTAGTTGCTTTAGGTGTAAAGTTAGGTTGTTTATTTGATGTTTCTCTTGTTTCTTGAGGTAGGCTTGTATTGCTATGAATCTCCCTCTTAGCACTCTTTTTATTGAATCCCATAGGTTTTGGGTTGTTGTGTTTTCATTTTCATTTGTTTCTATGCATAGTTTGATTTCCTTTTTGATTTCTTCCATGATCTCTTGGTTATTTAGAAGTGTGTTGTTTAGCCTCCACATGTTTGTGTTTTTAATAGCTTTCAGATTGTGATCAGAAAAGATGCTTGAAAAGATTTGAATTTTTTAAAAATTACCAAGGATAGATTTATGGCCCAAGATGTGATCTATTTGGGGGTGAAATACCCTGTAGATATCAATTAGGTCTAACTGGTCCATTGTATGATTTAAAGCTTCTGTTTCCTTGCTAATTTTCTGCTTGGTTGATCTATCCATAGTTTTGAGTCAGGTATTAAAATCCCCCACTATCACTGTGTTACATTAATTTCCCCTGTCATACTTGTTAACATTTGCCTTACTCATTGAGGTGCTCCTGTGTTGGATGTATATAGATTTATAATTGCTACCTCTTCTTCTTGGATTGATCCTTCGATTATTATGTACCGTCCTTCTTTGTCTCTTATCATGGCCTTTATTTCAAAGTCTATTTTATCTGCTATGAGTATTGCCACTCCTGCTTTCTTTTGGTCTCCATCTGCATGAAATATATTTTTCCAGCCCCTCACTTTCAGTCTGTACGTGTCCCTAGGTTTGAGGTGGATCTCCTGTACACAGCATATATAGGGGTCTTGGTTTTTGTATCCATTCAGCCAGTCTTTGTCTTTTGTTTGGGGCATTTAACCTATTTACATTTAAGGTATTTATTGATAAGTATGACCTGTTACCATTTACTTCATTGTTTTGGGTTCATTTTTATAAATCTTTTCTGTTTTTCCTGTCAGAGAAGACCCTTTAGCATTTGTTGAAGAGCTGGTTTGGTGGTGCTGAATTCTCTGTTTTTGCTTGTCTGAAAAGCTTTTAATTTCCCCTTCATATCTGAATGTGATCTTTGCTGGGTATAGTAATCTGGGTTGTAGGTTTTTCTCTTTCATCACTTTAAGTATGTCTTGCTATTCCCTTCTGGCCTGAAGAGTTTGTATTGAAAGATCAGCTGTTATCCTTATGGGGATCCCCTTTTATGTTATTTGTTGCTTTTCCCTTGCTGCTTTTAGTATTTGCTCTTTAAGCTTAATTTTTGTTAGTTTGATCTATATGTTTCTTGGGGTATTTTGCCTTGGCTTTATCCTGTTTGGGACTCTCTGGGTTTCTTGGGCTTGGGTGGCTATTTCCTTCCCCATTTTAGGGAAGTTTTCAACTATTATCTCCTCAAGTATTATCTAACGAATGCCCTTTCTGTCTTCTTCTGAGACACCTATGATTTGAATGTTGGGGCATTTAACATTGTCTCAGAGCTCTCTGAGGTTGTCCTCATTTATTCTAATTATTTTCTTCTTTTTCCTCTATGCTTCATTTACTTCAATAACTATTTTTAAAAATAGTTTAGATAAAAAAATCTTTTAAAAAGAGTCTTATTAAATTTTTTGCATGATACAGCAAAAGCATTGCTTACAAGGGAATGTTTGTCATTAAATGTTTACATTAGAATAGAAGGAGTTTTCAATTTAACCTCTGTGAGAGTGTGGGAAAAGGGTAAACTAAACGCAAAGCAAGCAGAGGGAAGGAAAATATTTGGTAAGGGCAGAAATCAATGAAACTAGAAATAGAAACAATAGAGAAAACCCATGAAACCAAAAGTTAATTCTTCAAAAGATCAATAAAACACAAACTTTTACTCAGACTGATATTGAAAATAAGAAGACACAAATTACCTATATCAAGGAGGAAAGAAGGGAGGTCATTATAGACCATTCTGTGTGCATGCATGCATGCTAAGTTGTTTCAGTCATGTCTGACTCTTTGTGACCCTATGGAGTCTAATCCGCCAGGCTCCTCTGTCTATGGGATTCTCCAGGCAAGAATATTGGACTAGGTTGCCGTGCCTTCCTCCAGGGGATATTCCTTACCCAGGGATCAAATCTGCATCTCTTATGTCTCCTGCATTGGCAAGTGGATTCTTTACATGAAGGTATTTGAAAGCTTTCAGTGTTGCAGTGTCTGACATGTGAATTTTAAAAAGGATGAAAAAGTAGTTTGGGCATTTGGTAGTCTCTTTCTAGAACATTACAAATACTAAAGTTTTGGTGTGGAATGATATTTGAAAGAGCAGCCTTAGAGACGCCTGCTATAAATGGTCTTTTTGGAAAACTACTGTTTGCTAATAAAGAAATCAGGACTGACCAGCAGTTGTTTCCTTCTTTCTAGATGTTACCTGTGTCTCAGTCCAAAGTGGGACTCAGAGATCACTGGTTGACTTGTGTGGGATTGGGAACTCGGCCCATCCCCACACGAATGCTACCTGGGAAGCCCCATAGATTGACTCTGGTATCAATAAATTCAACTTGGATGAAGTGGAAAAATTCCCTGAAGGACACAAACTACCAAAAGCTCATGCAAGAAGAAATTAACATCCTGAATAATCCTATATTTATTAAACTATATTCAAACATAGAAAATCCTGGGCACAAATGAGTTCATTGGTGGATTCCACCAAACATTTAAGGAAGAAATACTAGCAATTCTACACAAACTCTTCTGGAAAAAAGAATTGGAGGGAACACTTTGCAATTTATTTTATGAGGTCAGAATTATGCTGATAACAAAACCAGAGGAAAGCATTATAGGAAAAGAAAACTACAGACCAACATTCCCCATGAACTTAAGACACAAAAATTTATAACAAAATATCAGCAAATCGAATCCATCAATATATAAAATGGACACCATCATGACTAAGCAGGGTTTATCCCAGGAATGCAAAGTGAGTTCAACATGTAACACTCATTTAATGTAATTTATGACATCAACAGACTACAGAAGAAAAATGTCATATGACTGATTACATCAGGAGTTAAAGAAAAAGCATTTAACAAATTCAATCTCCATTCATAATACTGTCAGCAAACTAGGAAGAGAAAGAACTATTCATAATCTGACAAAAATCATTTGAAAAAAACTTATAAATATTTAATGATTAAAAACTGAATGCTTCTCCCTAAGACTGAAAGTAAGACTGAGATTTTCCTTCACCATTCCTATTCACTATCCTATTCTAGGTCATAGCTAGAACAGTAAGATAAGAAAGTGAATTAAAAAGTTCACAGATTAGAAATGAAAAAATAAAATTGTCTCTATTTGTAGACCTGCTTGTCTACATAAAAAACTTTGAGGAAATTTAAACATTGCTACTAGAATCAACTAATAGCTAACCAAGGTCATAGGATAAAAAGTCAAAATTTAAAATTAACTGTATTTCTATATATTATCAAAGAACAACTGGAAATTAAAATTCAAATAAGGGTATCATTTATAACAGCACAGAAGATTATTTAGACATAAATGTAACAAAATATGTAAAGGTTCTATATTCTGAAAACTATAACAGTCGAAAAACCCGATAACAAAAAATCAAAGATCATCTATATAATGTGTTATAGACCTGTCTTCATGGACCATGTTCATGGATTATAAGGCTCAATATTGTTGGACTACACCAAAGCCTTTGATTGTGTGGATCACAACAAACTGTACAAAATTCTTAAAGAGATGGGAATACCAGATCACCTTACCTGCCTCCTGAGAAATCTGTATGCAGGTCAAGAAGCAACAGTTAGAACCTGACATGGAACAATAGACTGGTTGCAAATTGGGAAAGGAGTACGTCAAGGCTGTTTATTGTCACCCTGCTTATTTAACTTATATGCAGAGTACATCATGCGAAATGCCGGGCCGGATGAAGCACAAGCTGGAATCAAGACTGCCAGGAGAAATATCAATAACCTCAGATACACAGAAGACACCACCCTTATGGCAGAAAGTGAAGAAGAACTAAAGAGCCTACTGAGCCTCTTGATGAAAGTAAAAGAGGAGAGTGAAAAAGCTGGCTTAAAACGCGGTATTCAAAAAATGAAGATCATGGCATCCAGCCCCATCACTTCACAACAAATAAATGGGGAAACAACAAAAACAGTGACAGACTTTATTTTGGGGGGCTCCAAAATCACTACAGATGGAGACTTGTAGCCATTAAATTAAAAGTCGCTTGCTCCTTGGAAGAAAAGCTATGACCAATCTAGACAGCATATTAAAAAGCAGAGACATTACTTTGCCGACAAAAGTCCATCTAGTCAAAGCTATTGTTTTTGCAGTAGTCATATACGGATGTGAGAGTTGGACTATAAAGAAAGCTGAAGAATTTATGCTTTTGAACTGTGGTGTTGGAGAAAACTCTTGAGAGTCCCTTGGACTGCAAGGAGATCCAACCAGTCAATCCTAAAGGAACCCAGTCCTGAATGTTCACTGGAAGGACTGATGCTACGGCTGAAACTCCAATACTTTGGCCTTCTGATGCAAAGAACTGGCTCATTGTAAAAGATCCTGATGCTGGGAAAGATTGAAGGCAGGAAGAGAAGGGGATGACAGAGGATATGATTACTGGATAGCATCACTGACTCAACAGATATGAATTCGACCAAGCTCCGGAAGTTGGTGATGGACAGCGAAGCCTCGCATGCTGAAATCCATGGGGTCACAAAGAGTTGGACATGACTGAGTGACTGAACTGAATGGATGTTAATTCTCCCTCAATTGACCTAAAGACTCAATGCAACCCCAATCAAAATCCAAGCACACACAAAAATTAATTGTATTTCTATGCACTAGCAATGAACATCTGAAATAAAATTAAGGAAACAATGCCACTGAAAAAAATAGAATAAAATACTGAGGAATAAATTTAATCACAGTAGTGCAAGATTTACATACTGAAAACTACAAAACATTGCTGGAAGAAATTTTAAAAGACTTAAATAAGCTGAAAAACACCCTCTGTTCATGGATTGGAATACAATATTATTAGGAAGGCAGTACTTTCCAAAGTAATCCACAGATTCAGTTCAATCCCAATCAAAATCCCAATGGCCTTTTTTGCATAAACTGAACATCTGATCCTAAAATTCACATAGAATTTCAAGGTAACAGCCAAAACAATATTCAAAATGAGTTGAAGAACTCACATTTATTGATTTCAAAACTTATTACATAGCCACTTACCACTAAAGCAGTGTAATACTGGCCTAAGAATAGGGATAATTCTCTAACACCATACACAAACATAAAATCACATTGGTCAGAATGACCACCACCTAAAAGTCTACAAACAATACATGCTGAGGGCAGTGTGGAAAAAGGAAACCCTCCTATGCTGTTGGGGGAAACATGAATTGGTATAACTGCTATGGAGAGCAATACAGACGTTCCTTAAACAACTGAAAATAGAGCTACCATATGATCCAGCAATCCCACTCCTGGGTATATATCTGGAGAAAACCATAATTTGAAAAGATACATGAACCTCAAATTCAAGCAATCCAAATGTCTGCTGAAAGAGGAATGGATAAAGAAGATGTGTGTGTGTGTGTGTGTGTGTGTGTGTGTAATGGAATACTACCCAGCTATAAAAAAGAGCGAAATAATGCCATTTGCAGCAATATGGATGAGACTAGAGACTGCCATACTAGGTGAAAGAAATCAAACAGAGAAGACAAGTATCATATGATGTCCATTATAGAAATGGTACAAATGAACCTACTTATAAAACAGAAATAGAGCTATAGATATAGAAAACTGAGTCAATTCCTAGGCAGGTTGGTAAGAAGTCTGGGTTTCCCAAGGAGGAGAGAGAGGTCTGGGGCTCTCAAGGAGGAGACAGGTGTCTGGAATTTTCAAGGAGGAGGAAAGGACAAGCGTCTTTTTTCTTTTCCTCTGCATTCCTTAGTCACATAAAACGTTTTTTTTTCCCCCAGAACTGACGATTACACCACAAAACAATTCAGTTTAAACTCTGTATTAAGGATTATATAACAACAATGTATCCTGCTTGAGGACAGTTTTTCCTTCCTGAAAACCTTCTGACTAATTCTGTTATCTTAGAATGTATGTTATGGGAATGAGTCTGGTAAGATCTTTCTATTGTTAAGTTCTAATCCTGTTATCTTAAAATGTAAATTGTGGGAGCCAGTTTAGTTCAATTGCACAGTCATGTCTTTGCAATCCCATGGACTCTTTGCGACCCCATGGACTGCAGCACGCCAGGCTTCCCTCCCTGTCCATCACCAACTCCCGGAACTTACTCAAAACTCATGTCCGTTGAGTCAGTGATGCCATCCATCCATTTCATCCTCTGTTGTCCCCTTCTCCTCCTGCCTTCAACCAATTAAAAAAGTGTATAACTCCCTTGCTAAGACTAGCAAGTGGGGCACTCTATGCCCCCTTGTGATGTCTATGTCAGAAGCTTCCTCTGTCCCTTTTCCTTGTGATAAAACTTCTGCCACACAAGAGCCCTGAGTGGTCAAGCCTGGCCTCTGGTCCTGAAGCTAAATCTTCTTCTTCGGAGATTATGAATCTGATGTCATTCACTGTAAGCTATCAAAGCAAACTTACAGTTACCAAAGGGAAAAGGAGGGGAGGGATAAATTGGGAGACTGGGACTGAAATACAATCTACTATGTATAAAATAGATAACTAATAAGAACCTACAAAATAGCTCAGAGAACTCTACTTAATATTCTGTAATGAGAAGAACAAAGTCAAAGAATGTTCAAACTACTGTACAATTGCTCTCATTTCACATGCTAACAAGCTAGGCTTCAGCAGTATGTGAACCAAGAACTTCCACATGTACAAGATGGATTTAGAAAAGGCAGAGTAACCAAAGAGCAAATCACCAACATCTGTTCGATCATACAGAAAGCAAGGGAATTCCAGAAAAACATCTACTTCCGGTTCATTGACTATGCTAAAGATTTTGACTGAGGATAACAACAAACTACAGAAAATTCTTAAAGAGATGGGACTACCAGGCCACCGGTAAGGTCTCAGGTCTCCTGAGAAACGTGTATGCAAGTCAAGAAGCAACAGTTAGAACTATATGTAGAACAACAGACTGGTTCAAAATTGGGGAAGGAGCACATCAAGGCTGTATATTTTCACCTAACTTATTTAACTTCTGTGCAGAGTATATCATGTGAAATGCCAGCCTGAATGACTCACAAGCTGGAATCAAAATTGCCAGGAGAAATATCAACAACCTCAGATATGCAGATGATACCACTCTAATGGCAGAAATTGAAGAGAAACTAAAGAGCCTCTTGATGTGGCTGAAAGAAGGGAGTTAAAATGCTGGCTTAAAGCTCAACATTCATAAAACAAAGATAAAAAATAAACACAAAGATCATGGCATCTAGTCCCATCACTTCATGGCAAACAGATGGGAGAAAAGTGGAAACAGTGACGGATTTTATTTTCTTGGACTCCAAAATCACTATGGATGGTGAGTGCAGCCATGAAATTAAAAGATACTCGTTCCTTGGGAGAAAAGCTATGACAAACATAGACAATGTATTATTAAAGGGCAGAGACATCACTTTGCCAGCAATGGTCCAGTAGTCATGTGCAGATATGAGAGTTGGACCATAAAGAAGGCAGAGTGCTGAAGAATTGATTCTTTCGAATTGTAGTGCTGGAGAAGACTCTTGAGAATCCCCTGGACTGCAAGGAGATCAAACCAGTCAATCAATCCTTAAGGAAATCAACCTGAATATTCAGTGGAAGGACTGATGCTAAAAGCTGAAGCTCCAATACTTTGGATACCCAATGCGAAGAGCTGACTCACTGGAAAAGACCCTGATGCTGGGAAAGACTGAAGGCAGGAGGAGAAGTGGGTGACAGAGGATGAGATGGCTGGATGGTATTATCGACACAATGGACATGAATCTGAGTAAACTCTGGGAGATAGTGAAGGAAAGGGAAGCCTAGCGTGATGCAGTCCATGGTGTCACCAAAAATTGGGCATGACTTAGCAACTGAACAATAACAATGACCTATATGGGAGGAGAATCTAAAAAAAAAGTGTATATATATATGTATATATATATAAAATAAAGCATATGTATAACATATATGTTTTTACAACAAACTAATACAACATTGTAAATCAACTATACTACAATAAAAAGTATTAAAAAATTAACAACAAGATTTTAGAACCCCAAAAATTTGGAAACTAAGAAATATTCTAAATAATCTATTGGTTAAAGAACAAAACATATGAAAACAAAAATATCTTGGACTGAGTAATAATTATACAACATACTAAATCTTGAATGATGCTGCTTAAAGCCTATAGCTAAAACTAGAGACTAATGTATCAATTAGTTTAGTGCTTAGGGTAGAAAAGTTTTCTGTTTTGCTGGACTGTGTCTTTTCCAGTCCTAAGGCTGGAGGAAGCAGGCTTTTTCTGGGGCCTTTTTTGTTCGCATCTGTTCACATTTCCAGGTTGCCAGCTTCTGAGATGAATGAGGTAAAAAGAAAACCCAGAGAACTCACTTCAGTTTCATTCCTTCCCAGGTAGTCTGCTTTCTCCTCTCCACCATTCAGAGCATTGTTATGTTTGTTTTAAATATAAAATCCAGGGTTTTTAGCTGTACTTAGTAACAGAGAAAAGTATTTCTACTTTATCTTTCTAGAAACAGAAGTCTCTCACAAGAGACTTTTAAGGCACTGACTTATATTGTCCTTTTTCTTAACTTGGGTGGTAGTCACATGAGTGGTCACCTTATTACTCTTTAAGCTATGTGATTTATGCATGCATCTATGTATATAGTTCACAATTTTAAAATAAACATATTATAAATTATAACAGCATCACAATTCTCACATTTCTCTGTGAAGCAAGAAGAAACTATTTCTTCCACTTTGCAGCAGGGAAACTCACACTTGGAAAATACAGAAAACACTGAACCCAGATCAAGAACCCAAGCCTAGGGCTCTTAACCACTAAGGCATTCACTGCTCAAACTTCTGAGTTTGGCTTCTACAAAGATGCCAAAGAAATTTCTGCAAAGAAATGCTGAACTTCGTAAAATGTTTCCACTCTTAAAAACACACTGGAAACAAGGCTTTTTATAGACACTTTATTTTTTGGTTAAAGGTGCAACCAAAAAATACAGAAATGTGATATAATCAAATGTGTAAACAAGAACTTGGATTCATGAAAATATATGACAAAGACATCACTAGGCACTAGAAAGTTTCACTGTTGCAGGCTGAACCCTGCCCCTGGTACACAGAAAGCACAGACTAGCCAGAGAAGCTACCCAATCAGCCTGAATCCAGTTTACTCAGGACCTGCTCCAGCCTGCCTTCCCTCTGCTCCACAAATTCACTTCTCCAAGTTCTCACCTGACTGGGGTTGGAACAAAGAAAGGTGTCCACCACACTGTATTTAAAGATGTGGGCTTAGAGTTTGGAAGTGAAAAGGCAGAAAAGGATATCATTCAAATTCTATTAGTCCACAGGGCCTCAAGAACTCCTGTCCTTGCTCACGGAACCGCCTATTGGAAACTGTGAACAGAAAGAGTGTTATAGTCCTGGTTGTTCATTCAGCGGTCAAAATCAATAACCCCTTTAACCCAAGTCTTGTGGTAGGTGCAGGCAGCATACACAAATAAGACAAGCTTCATGAGGTACGATCATATATTGTTATCAACTTCCCTTTTAGAACTGCCTTTGCATCCCTAGGTTTTAGGTGGTCATGTTTCTGTTTTAATTTGTTTCTAGGTGCTTTTTATTGCCTCTTTGATTTCTTCAGTGATCTCTTGGTTATATAGTAGCATATTCTTTGGACTTGGTGTGTTTGTTTTTTTACAGTCTTTTTTTTCCCCTGTAAATGATATCTAATCTCATAGCATTGTGGTTGGAAAAGACGCTTGATATGATTTCAATTTTCTTAAATTTCTGAGGCTTTATCTGTGCCCAAGATGTGATCTATCCTGAAGAATGTGAACTTGAGAAGAAAGTGTATTCTGCTTTGGGATGGAATGTCCTATGAGTACAACTAAGCCTATCTGGTCTAATGTGTCATTTAAGGCTGTGCTTCCTTAGTACCATATGATAATCTCAAGAGATTCAAAAAAACCCATTTATGATGAAAACTCTCCAGAAAGTAGGCATAGAGGGATGGATACTACCTCAACATAATAAAGGCCATACATGGTAAACCCATGCAAACATTCTCAATGGTGAAAAACTGAAAGCATTTCCTCTAAGATGGAGAACAAGACAAGAGTGTCCACTCTTGCCACTATTGTTCAACACAGTTCTGAAGTCCTAGCCATGGCAATCAGAGAAGAAAGAAAAATAAGAGAACCAAAATTGGAAAAGAAATAAAACTGTCAGTGTTTGCAGGTAACACAATACTACATATAGAAAATCCTAAAGATGCCACCAGAAAACTGCTAGAGCTAATCAATGAATCTAGTTAAGTCACAAGATACAAAATTAATACATCAAAATCTCTTGCATTCCTATACACTAATAACAAAATATCAGAAAGAGAAATTAAGGAAATAACCCCATTTACCATTGACCATTGCAACAAAAAGAATAAAATACATAGGGATAAACCTACCCAAGGAGGCAAAAGACCTATATGCAGAAAACTGTTAAAAATGATGAAAGAAATCATTGATGAAATGATTTAGAGTTTAGATTTAGAAACTCTAAATCTAAATGATTTGGAGTTTCCATTAGGTGGTTCCATGAGCAAGGACAGGAGTTCTTAAGGCCCTGTGGACCAACAGAAGTTGAATGTTATCCTTTTCTGCCTTTTCACTTCCAAACTCTAATCCTCTAATCATTTCTTTCATTGATGAATGAAATCAAACAGATGGAGAGATATACCATGTTCTTAGACTGGAAGAATCAATATTATGAAAATGATTATACAACCCAAAGCAATCTACAGATTCATTGTTCAGTTCAGTTCAGTCGCTCAGTCATGTCTGACTCTTTGCAACCCCATGAACTGCAACATGCCAGGCTTCCCTGTCCATCACCAACTCCTGGAGCTTGCTCAAATTCATGTCCGTAGAGTTGGTGATGCCATCCAACCATCTCATCCTCTGTCTTCCCCTTCTCCTCCAGCTTTCCATCTTTCCCTGCATCAGGGTCTTTTCAAATGAGTCAGTTATTCACATCAGGTGGCCAAAGTATTGGAGTTTCAGCTTCGGCATCAGTCCTTCCAATGAATATTCAGGACTGATTTCCTTTAGGATGGACTGGTTGGATCTCCTTGCTGTCCAAGGGACTCCCAAGAGTCTTCTCCAACATCACAGATCAAAAGCATCAATTCTTCAGTGCTCAGCTTTCTTTATAGTCCAACTCTCATGTCCACACGACTACTGGAAAAACCATGGCTTTGACTAGATGAACTTTGGTTGGCAAAGTAATGTCTCTGCTTTTTAATATGCTGTCTAGGTAGGTCACAGCTTTTCTTCAAAGGAGCCAAATTAAAGACAAATTAAAGGTGTCTTTTAATTTCATGGCTGCAATCATCATCTGCAGTGATTTTGGAGCCCCCCAAAATAAAGTTTTTCACTGTTTCCATTATTTCCCCATCTATTTGCCATGAAGTGATGGGACCAGATGCCATGATCTTAGTTTTCTGAATGTTCAATTTTAAGCCAATTTTTTCTCTCTCCCCTTTCACCTTCATCAAGAGGCTCTTTAGTTCTTCTTCGATTTCTGCCATAATGGTGGTGCCATCTGCATATCTGAGATTACTGACATTTCTCTCAACAACATTGATTCCAGCTTGTGCTTCATTCAGCCTGGCATTTCACATGATGTACTCTGCATATAAGTTAAATAAGCAGGGTGACAATATACAGTCTTGACATACTCCTTTCTTGATTTGGAACCAGTCTGTTGTTTCATGTCCAGTTCTTACTGTTGCTTACAGTTTTCTCAGGAGGCAGGGCAGGTGGTCTGGTATTCCCATCTTTTGAGAAATTTTGCAGTTTCTTGTGATCCACACAATAAAGCAGAAGTGATGTTTTTCTGGAACTCTCTTGCTTTTTCGATGATCCAACAGATGTTGGCAATTTGATCTCTGGTTCCTCTGCCTTTTCTAAATCCAGCTTGAACATCTGGGAGTTCACGGTTCACTATGGAGAACAGTATGGACTAAACATAGAACTACCACATGACCCAGCAATCCCATTGTTGGACATACACCCTGAGAAAACCATAATTCAAAAAGACACACGTAACTCAATGTTCACTGCAGCACTCTACAACAGCCAGGACATGCAAGCAACCTAACCATCCACTGACAGATGAATGGATAAAGAGGTGGTACATAAATACAATGCGATATTACTCAGCCATGAATAATTGAAATTGGATCATTTGCAGTGATGTGAATGGACCTAGAGTCTGTCATACAGAATGAAGTAAGTCAGAAAGAGAACCTGTCTTTTGTCAGACCCAGATCTAATGTGGTACCAATTCCCTGATTAAATGAGACCTCACTCTCCTGTGCTACTCAATTACTAGGTTCTCTGTTATCAATTCAAGCACTAGGTTCTCTGTTATCAAACCTCTCAAACTTTACACATCTATTTACGAATTGCTTCCATTAACCCAAATTATTTAAAGGTAAATGCAGTATTTATCTTTGCTACTACATCAAATTTTTATTAACTGTTGAAAGAATAATAATATAAATTACTTTTTTTTAGGGCAAAGGCTTTGGGAAGCTCCAGATCAGGGTCTGATTTCCAAGCCTTTCACTACCTGCAATGAAACCTCTGTGACCTCAGATACATTATCTAACTTTTTGACCTTCAGCTTCTATATCTGTTCTAAAGAGTTGTGAGTTTGAAATAACAGACTGTAATATTCCTAGCACACCACCAAATCCATACTGAAAAGCTCAACTCTTTTGTGCCACAGTGAACATGTTAACACTAAGCTAAGCAGGTTAATAAAGATTACTAAAAATAGTCCCGTATCTCCAAGGTTATCTTCTGTTTATTTCCGGGACCACACAGATTGACAGGAAGGCACCAACACATAACAGAGTCCTTAATAGCTGATTCCATGCTTAATGCAGGAAATGTTTGAGATAAACGTGGAACATCTTGTTATACCAGATAACAAAGGAAGATATCAAAGGCAAGGTTTTCTGTATCTGTATTTTGTTTCACATGAAGATAAATTTTAAAAAGTAAATGAACAAGAGACTTCTAGCAATGATGAATAGCTTATGGTAGAACAACTTTCATGTCAAAAATAACCATGAAAACTGGATAAATCTCTTAAAAATCTGAAGATATCAACAGACTGCTGAAACAAAAAGGGCATAAGCATCAGATCCTGGGGAAGGATGAATCTCAGGTGGTGAGCCAAAAGACTGATCTCTTATCCTTTGACCATTTACTGATTCTAGGCATGCAGTAAGAGAGTGAGGACTTGGATAGAGGACTCAAGCAATAGGCAGCTGCTAAGAGGCAGAGAAACCAGCAGAGATCTTAGTGGTCTCAAAGGGCACCAAAAGACAAAAAATTAGACTGTAATTTTTTAGAATACTGAATAGGAGGGAGAGGTGTGGAACTTAGTCAACCACTCACCCTGTTTACCCATTAGGACATTTTCTAGATTCTGAGGATGTGCACAATGGAAGATTAAGAAGCTAATCAGAGAACCTCTGGAAAAAAATGGATTTGGGGGGGCAGTGTTTAAATACTGAATATACAAGGATTAGAACTGTAGGACTGCCAGTGAGACAGATCCAGGAAACACTCTTGGCAGAGAAATTGCAACTCTGTTATTTCTTAGATTCCTTTACTAGCTGGCTTTCTGTTAGGTTCTGATGGTGGAAGGCACTAGAGGGAGATTGTATGGCACCAGATAGGTAACAGTTGCCCTAGAACCAGTGATTTTTTGCACAAGAGATGGATTTATAATTAAGCCATTGAGATTTAGGGATTATTTTACTACTCTAGCATAAACCTAGTCTATCCTAATAAAATATATAAAAAGAATCTTTGTACTTCATACCAGATACAAAAACAAAACCTAGGTGAATTAAAGATATAGAAGAAAAAAATGACTATAATGCTTTTAGAAAATAATATAAGAAATATCTTTATGATCTTAGGATACAGAAGAATTTCTTAAACAAGACATACAAAGTATAAATCAAAAAGGGAAAGCCTGATAAACTTGACACAGAAATTAAGAACTTCTGTTCAACAAAAGACAGAACTAGGAGTAAAAAGACAAACTAGAAAAAGATATTTCAAAGCATGTAACCAACAAAGAGCTTGTGTCCATAGTATATTAAAAACTTGTATGAATTAGTAAGAAAATGACCTGAATAGACAAATATGAAATCTAAAGGCTAAAAAGCATACAAAGGAACGCAGATGTATAGAACAGACTTGTGGACTTTGTGGATGAGGGTAAGGGTGGGATGATATGGGAGAAGGGCATTGAAGCATGTTAATTGTCATGTGTCTAATCAATCGCCAGCCCAGGATTGATGCTCGGGACTGGTGCAGCGAGATTTCCCGGGGGGGAGGGAGGAGGGAGGGGGGACCCGGAGGGGAAGCATATGTAAACCCATGGTGATATCATGACAATGTATGGCAAAAACAATAATAAAAAAAAACAAAAACAAAAACAAAATATACATGGAAAGTGTTCAACGCCATTAATAATCATGTTAAGATAGATAATACTATACACATAATAAACTAGCTAAAATGTAAGAATATGACAAGACTAGCTACTGGAAAAAGTTGGGATAACAACTCTTACTCCTAGTAGCAATGTGCTCAACCACTCTAGAATATATTATACTAGTAAAGTTGAAGACTCGTCTACTGAGATTCATCAATTCCGCTTCTAGATATATATTCTACAGAAATGTGTTTATTTGTACCAGAAATCATGTATAAAAATGCAATGACAGCCTTATTCATTAAAGACTGAAACCAGCCTAAATGTCTATCAACAGTGTACCAGTATATTATAGTTCTGTCCTATGATAGATGCTAACAAAATTACACAAATTAACATAAATTACAGCTGCACAACAACATGAATGAATCCTACAAACAACTACCAAATAAAATAAGCCAAACACCTTCCAAAATATACTCTTGATTTCACTACAAAAAGTTCAAAATCAGGGAGAACAAAATAACTACTATTTATTTAGGGATATAGACCTGGATAGTAAAACTACAAAGTTACCACTAAGGTACTGGGGGCAGGTCAGAGATGTGATTACAGACAGGCTCACAGGGGCTCCTGAGGTATAAGTTCGAAAATAATCTCTTCTCTAACCCAGATGATGGTGACATGGGTGCTCGTGCTCACTTTCATAGTCTTTAAACTGTACATCTATGTATCACAAACAATTCTGGGTGTATATTTCAAATTTTTAAAGTAAGAAATTTCAAATTATAACAGCATCATAACCATAGGCATACATGATCTCTATGTTCTCTGAGATTCAAGGAGACTGACTCCCTCACTTCCCAGAAAGGGCATTGATGCTTAGAGGAAAAATAAGTGGGAAACCTTGACTAGAACCTAACATCAGAGTTTGCCTCTCAAGTATTCATTATCCAGATTCTCCTTGTATAGAGAAGATGCACAGGAAGTGGTAAACTTGATAAAAAGCTCATCTTAAAAAATGTATAGTCTAAATAAAGTTCATCAAGGCTTCTGGCAGGAAGGGACATTTATTTTTAGATAAAGCCACATTAGTAGAAATTCCATAAAAACAAGCATGTAAACAAGGTATTAGAACTTTGGTTCACTGAAACATCTCACATCTAAAGCATCTGAAGTACAAAAGTACCTTGCTATGTGCCAGACCACCTGACTGCTCCAACCCTACCTGAGTGGCCAGAGATAGCACAGGCTGGCCAGAGAGGCTGTGACCAAGGTCACCCAGGACGTTCCCCAGTCCACTCTCTACTCCACACAAATATTCATGTCTCCAAAGACCCGCCTGATGGGACTGGAACATGAGGGGGGTCTGCCACATTGAACCTGAAGACAACATGGGTTGTGGGGCCAGGAAGGTGAAGGGCAGAAAAGGATGACAGTCAACTTCTGTTGATCCACACAGCCTCAAGAATTCCTGCCCTCACTTATAGAACAACTTATTGGAGAATGGACAGAAATAAGTAGATTAGTTCAGCAGCCAGAATGAATGATTCCTTCAAGATGACTCCTACACTGGGCCTGGGAGTCAGAAATGAGTAAGACTTGGTTTTGGGCATCAAGATGCTTATGAACTGGTGAGGAAAAGAGATAACTGTACAAAAGTCTTGCTTATGAACTGGTGAGGAAAAGAGATAACTGTACAAAAGTCTGTCAGTGGCACAAGGTATATGTGTGTAGACTGACACAGAAATAGAGCTAAAGAGCGTCTAACCATGTTGGGGAAGAGAAAACCCTAGAGCTGGGACAGAAAGCTGAACAGGAGTTATCCAGGGAAGAAAATGGACAGAGCAGGTGGTTCCTATACCAAGGGGGTCTGGGAAGTGGGAACAGGATGAGAAAGGGAGCAAGGCACGATCCATGCTGGTGTGTGTCAAGGACCCCAACAAGCTTGATATTGCTGCGATATGGAGAGTGGAAACTGAGAGATAGGAGATGAAGCTGGAGGTTAGGATTGTGGAAGGCCTGGACGTCAACCTCAGGGGCTCTGGCAAGGGGATCAATCTTAGGAAGCAGAGTTGGTGCTAGCATAGTCTATTACTTAAAGCTGTGTTGTAAAGGCTCATGAATCATGATTTCATTTCTCAGTATAGGTGCATTCATAATGAACTCTAAAAATTGATTTTAACACATTCATGAAGTCATAATACTTTAAAATATAATTTATAATACTGAATTTTTAAAGCAATACATATACTTTTTTGGAAAAGTCAAACTGTTCCACAAGAATTACAATGATACATAGCAATCTCCTACCTATCCCTTCTCACCACCAATTCCCACTTCCAGAGGACATTCAACTCCTTTAGCTGTTTCTTCTGATATTTATCTTCATTTTTATAAATAATATACTTGCAGTGCTATTTCTTTCAATTTTTGACCTCATATTGATAGTCTACCAGGGAAGATGGAGATTTGGAATTTTTTACACTACTCTTCAAATACCTATTTCACACTCCTATCTCCCAATATAGTTAAATTACAAGTTTAGCTAAATTAATATCTAGTGTTTACATTATTATGCCACTTATGTAAATATTTTTCACACCTAACCCATCTAATAGATAAAAAAGGCGATTCCTGAACCACACAGCTCCATTTATATGTGAATTTTTTTCAAACAGTTTAAATACTATAGTACTATACAAGCCCACAGTCAGTTGAATCCGCTAATGTAGAAGCACAGATATGAAGGAACCATATACACAGAGGACCAACTATAAATTATATGCAGATTTCCAACTGTGCTGAGGGTCAGTACTCCTAATTCCCACTTTGTTCAAGGCTCAACTATACTTCTATTTCCTTTCTTGTACAACTTTTTCTTTTTCCTAAAGCCAGCAATTGTCTCATTTTCTTTTTAATTTGCTTAATTTTCCATGAACTGATCATTACTTATCCCCATAATTCTCTAAGAGGGCTATAAATTCTTCTCTTTGTGATCACTTCCTGTCACAACCTACCTCAAGCCTCTCCATAGCTCACCATAGCTGCTTCCAGAAGAAAGCTCAAGTTTCAGCCTCCATGGTTTGGTCCCAGCCTTGAGCTTCATCTCTTGACCCCTGTGCTACAGGCCTCTTTTCGTGCAAGAGACAAAGGCAGCCTGTCTCCACACCTACAATGCTGCTTTTAGCCTAACCCTTGTTCCATGTGGGCTTTGCTGGCCTGAGACACCTTTTCCCATCTCTGATTCCAGTTCTCCCTGACTACAATCTCAGAACCCTTGCCAGAGTCCATTCCTCTTGACAGCCATATTCAAGAAGTCTCCACAAGGTTCCCATAGTATTCTGAGAATGTTCAAGGGAAACTCAAATCAATTATTTTAATATTCTCAATAAACTAAGTGGGTAGAGAGCTACATGCTGAAAGAGGGCTCTAAAGTAGTTAGTGTAGAAAATTCTATACAAGGAAATTGTCTTGCCTTCATAAGAACATGGCAGTTCACTCCCAGCACAGAGTCTTAAGATTTACCACCAAAACCTAGTGTGAAGTCATAATGGCTAACCCCACATCTTATATCACTCACCCCACTTGCAGCCCACAAGCACAGGACAGGCAGCATGTTTTGTTAGGTGGTTACCTTTCCCACTCCGCAGAAGGTTATACCAGAATATGGCTGTCCCCTAGAAAGAGAGGGCTTATCAGAACATATCCTGTTACTGGTTTTGAGGGAACGAATCAGAGACAGTCCTTGGGAGACACAAAGTTTGAACTCCAAAAGAAATGCCACTTGTGATAAGCACATGACTTATTTTTGTTCAGGGAAAGTTATCAGCTTCACCACTCCAGTTTCACCCGGTCTCTGGGACTTGACCATGGAGTACTTCTGAAACTCCAATCTGAAAGGAATCACTCTCACCAAAGTATAAGGAAAAAGAGCTCTAGGACTCCACGTGTATTATGCAGGCAGTATCTACCCCTTATGATGTGGTGAACATCTGGAAACCCACCCATCCTTGAAGGATCTCCTATACCTTTTTGCAAAGTAGGGGCCAAAAGACTGTAGTCCAGGTAGAAAGTTAGTTCCAGAGGCCATCACAGTCACAGTAAAGTAAGCTAAGGAATGAAGCAGGGAAATGAACAAGTCCTGTGCCCTGAAGCAACCAGTGACCTACAAAGAACAGAAATTACCTTCTTGGGTGAAATCATAGCCCCCAGGTATGGGAAGACAGTGGCACCACCAGCTTCTACATCACTCATCTGTGAAAACAAAGCATAGTAGTTAGCCCTTCTCACTCATGGCTCTTAGACTCTATATCCGGCTTGATTTGGGAAGGATCCACAACACAACAAGCTCTTCTTTTTTCCCTACCACCCATGGTCAGGTCTCAGTAAAGATCAAGTTGGGCAATGATTTCCGGTCACTGACTCTAAGACCTTTCTCTTTCGAGAAAGGGGAACTATTTCAGAGCAACAAGTTTGTTTCTGTTAACACTTTCTGTACGGGTCTTTTCCCCAGCCTTGACTCCTCTACGTCTTGAACTCCTCAACTTAGCAAAGGTGCTCATTCTTTTCTCTGCAAAAATTCATAAGCACCTGCTACACAGTAAAAAAAAATTTCCAACTCTGCAACAGTGATTAAAAAAAATATAGGTGTATACATTCCCTGCCTCACAGTTGGAGCTCCCAGTTATGTACTGTGGTTCTCAACCTTGCTTCTGCCTGACACACTCCATCTGTCAAAAAAGGCTGACTACAGTAGCCATACACTTGGAAGGGGTCATGAGAGGAAGACGAGGCCAGAGATCAGTATTGGAATCTCTGATGTCTACTGGAGTCTCTGATATCTATCAGTCACCAGTCTACTGGTGTCTGATCTCTAAAGGAGTCAGTGGCAGAGTTCAAGTGGAGGATACTTAAACCAGAGCTCCCTCCATACTTCTCAGCCAGCTAACCCACCCCTTTACTTCTTTAAAATGGAAGCACAGTTGTGAAAGTGAAAGTCACTCAGTCGTGTTCAACTCTTTGTGACCTCATGGACTATATAGTCCATGGACTTCTTCAGGCCAGAATACTGGAGTGGGTAGCCTTTCCCTTTTCTAGGGGATCTCCCCAACCCAGGAAAAGAACCCAGGTCTCCTACCTTGCAAGTGGATTCTTTACCAGCTGGGCCACAAGGTTGTACAATATTATTTAAGTTACAGGTGTTCAACAGAGTGATTCACCATTTTTATAGGTTATACTCCATTTATAGGTATTATAAAATGCCGGCTATATTCCATATGTTGTTAACAGTTATCCCTATAGCTTATTCTATACCTAATAGCTTGTACCTCTTACTCCCTTACCCCTTTTCCCCTCTCCCCTTCCCTTTCCCCACTGATTATCACAAGTTTGTTCTCTATATCTCTAAGTTTGCTTCTTTTCTATCATATTGACTAGCTTGTTTTATTTTTTAGATTCCATATGTAAGTGATATCATACACTATTTGTCTTTGACTTATTTCACTTAGCATAATATCCTCCAAGTTAATTCATATTGCTGCAAATGGTAAAATTCTGTTCTTTTTTGAGCCTGAGTAGTAGTTTATTGTACACATATACCACTTCTTCTTTGTCTGTTCATCTGTTTGGGCATTTAGGTTGCTTCCATACCTTGGCAATTGTAAATAATGTTTCTATGAACCATGAACCAGGGTGTACATATCGTTTTGAATTAGCATTTTTGCTTTTTTCAGATATATACTCAAAGTGGAATTGCTGAGTCACAAGGTAAATTAAGTCATAAAAAGATACTTTATTTTTAGAAATCTCCATTCTGTTTTCCATAGTGGCCACACCAATTTACATTTACATCAACAGCAGGAGGTTCCCTTTTCTCCATATCCTTGCCAACATGTGCTGTTTGCGTTCTTTTTGATGATGGCTGTTCTGACACGTGTGAGATGGTATCTCACTGTGGTTTTGATTTGCATTCCCCTGAGGATTAGTCACATTGAGCATTTATTCACATGCCTACTGGCCATCTTCATTTCCTCTTTGGAAAAATGTATATTCAGTTCTTCTGCCCACTTTAAAAAAATTATTTTAATTGGACGCTACTTTACAATAATGTGGTGGGTTTTGCCATACATTGACATGAATCAGCAACAGGTGTATGTGTGTCCCCCATCCTGAACCCCACTCTCACCTCCCTTCTCATTCCATCCTTCTGGATTGTCCCAGTGCACCAGCTTTGAGTGCCCTGTTTCATGCATCAAGTGTGGACTGGTCATCTATTTCACCTATGGTAATATACAGGTTTCATTCCCTCAGATCATCCCACACTTGCCTTCTCCCACAGAATCCAAAAGTCTTTTATGTATATCTGTGTCTCTTTTGATGTCTCATGTATAGAGTCATCATTATTGTCTTTCTAAATTCCATATATATGTTTTAATATACTGTATTGGTGTTTTTCTTTCTGACTTATTTCGCTCTGTATAATAGGCTCCAGTTTCATCTACCTTATTAGAACTGATTCAAATGTGTTCTTTTTAATAGCTGAGTAATATTCCATTGTGTATATGTACCACAGCTTTCTTATCCATGCATCTGCCGATAGACATCTAGGTTGCTTCCATGTCTGAGCTATTGCAAACAGTGATGCGATGAACACTGGGGTACACGTGTCTCTCTAAATTCTGGTTTCCTTGGTGTGTATGCCCAACAGTGGGATTGCTGGGTCAAATAGCAATTCTATTTCCAGTTTTTTAAGGAATCTCCACACTGTTCTCCATAGTGGCTGTACTAGTTTGCATTCCCACCAACAGTGTAAGAAGGTTCCCTTTTCTCCACACCCTCTCTAGCATTGTTTGTAGACTTTTTGATAGCAGCCATTCTGACTGGCAAGAGATGGTACTACATTGAGGTTTTGATTTGCATTTCTCTGATAATGAATGATGTTGAGCATCTTTTCATGTGTTTGTTAGCCATCTGTATGTCTTCTTTGGAGAAATGTCTGTTTAGTTCTTTGGCTCATTTTTTGATTGGGTCATTTATTTTTCTGGTATTGAGCTGCATGTGCTGCGTGTTTATTTTTGAGATTAATCCTTTGCCAGTTGCCTCATTTTTTTACATTTATTTTCTTTACATTATCGTGTTGGTTTTGCCATACGTTGACAGGAATCCGCCATTCATTTGTTATTATCTTCTCCCATTCTGAAGGCTGTCTTTTCACCTTGCTTACAGTTTCCTTCATTGTGCAAAAGCTTTTAAGTTTAATTATGTCCCACTGGTTTATTTTTGCTTCTATTTCCATTACTCTGGGAGGTGGATCATAAGAGGATTTTGCTGTGATTTATATCAGAGAGTGTTCTGCCTATGTTTTCCTCTGGAGTTTTATAGTTTCTAGTCTTACATTTAGATCTTTAATTCATTTTGAGTTTATGTTTGTGTATAGTGTTAGAAAGTGTTCTAATTTCATTTTTTTACAGGTGGTTGACCAGTTTTCCCAGTACCCTGTTAAAGAGGTTGTCTTTTCTTCATTGTATATTTTTTGCCTCCTTTGTCAAAGATAAGGTATCCACAGGTGCATGAATTTATCTCTGGGCTTTCTATTTTGTTCCACTGATTTATATTTCTGTCTTTGTGCCAGTACCATACTGTCTTGATGACTGCAGCTTTGTAGTATAGTCTGAAGTCAGACAGGTTGATTCCTCCAGTGCCCTTCTTCTTTTTCAAGAGTGCTTTGGCTATTCGAGGTTTTTGTATTTCCATACAAACTGTGAAATTATTTGTACTCAGTTCTATGAAAAATACCATTGGTAGCTAGATATGGATTGCACTGAATCTATAGATCACTTTGGGTAGTATACTCATCTTCACTATATTAATTCTTCTGATTCATGAACCTGGTATATTTCTCCATCTATTTATGTCATCTTTGATTTCTTTCATCATTGTTTTATAGTCTTCTATATATAAATCTTTTGTTTCTTTAGTAGATTTATTCCTATTTTATTCTTTTCATAACAATGGTGAATGGGATTGTTTCCTTAATTTCTCTTTCTGTTTTATCTTTGTTAGTGTATAGGAATGCAAGGGATTTCTGTGTGTTAATTTTATATCCTACAAATTTACCATATTCACTGATTAGCTCTAATAATTTTCTAGTGGTGTCTTTAGGGTTTTATATGTAGAGGATCATGTCATCTGCAAATAGTGACAATTTTATGTCTTCTTTTCCAGTCTGGATTCCTTTTATTTCTTTTTCTTTTCTGATTGCTATGGCTAAAACTTCCAAAACTATATTGAATAGCACTGGTGAGAGTGGGCACCTTTGTCTTGTTCCTGACTTTAGGGGAAATGCTTTCATTTTTCACCATTAAGGATAATGTTTGCTGTGGGTTTATCATATATGGCTTCTATTATATTGAGGTATGTTCCTTCTATGCCTGCTTTCTGGAGAGTTTTCATAAAAAATGTGTGTTGAATTTTGTCAAAAGCTTTCTCTGCACCACAACTGAATGGTCTAGTGCTTTTCTCTACTTTCTTCAATTTAAGTCTGAATTTGGCAATAAGGAGTTCATGATCTGAGCCACAGTCAGCTCCCGGCCTTGTTTCTGCTGACTATATAGAGCTTCTCCATCTTTGGCTGCAAAGAATATAATCAGTCTGATTTCAGTGCTGACCATCTGGTGATGTCCATGTGTAGAGTCTTCTCTTGTGTTGTTGGAAGAGGGTGTTTGCTATGACCAGTGTGTTCTCTTGGCAAAACTCTATTAGCCTTTGCCCTGCTTCATTCTGCACTCCAAGGCCAAATTTGCCTGTTACTCCAGGTGTTTCCTGACTTCCTACTTTTGCATTCCAGTCCTCTATAATGAGAAGGACATCTTTTTTGGGTGTTAGTTCTAAAAGATCTTGTAGGTCTTCATAAAACCATTCAACTTCAGCTTCTTCGGCATTACTGGTTGGGGCATAGGCTTGAATTACCGTGATACTGAATGGTTTGCCTTGGAAACGAACAGAGATCACTCTGTAATTTTTGAGATTGTATCCAAGTATTGCATTTTGGACTCTTTTGTTGACCATGATGGCTACTCCATTTTTTCTAAGGGATTCTTGCCCAAAATAGTAGGTAAAATGGTCATCTGAGTTAAATTCACCCATTCCAGGCCATCTTACTTCACTGATTCCTAGAATGTTGACATTCACTCTTGCCACTCCTGTTTGACCACTTCCAATTTGCCTTGATTCATGGACCTAACATTCCAGGTTCCTACGCAATATTGCTCTTTACAACATCGAACTTTGGTTCTATCATCAGTCACATCCACAACTGGGCATCGATTTTGCTTTGGCTCCATCCCGTCATTCTTTCTGGAATTATTTCTCCACTGATCTCCAGTAGCATATTGGGCACCCACCCACCTGGGGAGTTCATCTTTTAGTTTCCTATCTTTTTGCCTTTTCATACTTTTCATAGGTTTCTCAAGGCAAGAATACTGAAGTGGTTTGCCATTCCCTTCTCCAATGGACCACATTCTGTCAGATCTCTCCACCATGACCCTTCCATCTTGGGCGGCCCCACATGGCATGGCTTAGTTTCATTGAGTTAGACAAGGCCATGGTCTGTGTGATCAGATTGGCTAGTTTAAAAGTGAGAAATAGATTTAAGGGACTAGATCTGATAGACAGAGTGCCTGATGAACTATGGACGGAGGTTCGTGACACTGTACAGGAGACAGGGATTAAGACCATCCCCAAGAAAAAGAAATGCAAAAAAGCAAAATGGCTGTCTGAGGAGGCCTTACAAATAGCTGTGAAAAGAAGAGACATGAAAAGCAAAGGAGAAAAGGAAAGATATTCCCATCTGAATACAGAATTCCAAAGAATAGCAAGGAGAGATGAGAAAGCCTTCCTCAGTGATCAGTGCAAAGAAATAGAGGAAAACAACAGAATGGGAAAGACTAGAGATCTCTTCAAGAAAATTAGAGATACCAAGGGAACACCTCATGCAAAGATGGGCTTGATAAAGGACAGAAATGGTATGGACTGAAGAGAAGCAGAAGATTGAGAAGAGGTGACAAGAACACACAGAAGAACTATACAAAAAAGATCTTCACAACTCATATAATCATGATGGTGTGATCATTCACACTCAGCTAGAGTCAGACATCCTGGAATGTGAAGTCAAGTGGGCCTTAGAAAGCATCACTACAAACAAAGCTAGTGGAGGTGATGGAATTCCAGCTGAGCTATTTCAAATCCTGAAAGATGATGCTGTGAAAGTGCTGCACTCAATATGCCAGCAAATTTGGAAAACTCAGCAATGGCCACAGAATAGAAAAGGTCAGTTTACATTCCTATCCCAAAGTAAGGCAATGCCAAAGAATGCTTAAACTACCACACAATTGCACTCATTTCACACACTAGTAAAGTGACGCTCAAAATTCTCCAAGCCAGGCTTCAGCAATACATGAACCGTGAACTTCCAGATGTTCAAGCTGGTTTTAGAAAAGGCAGAGGAACCAGAGATAAAATTGCCAACATCTGCTGGATTATCGAAAAAGCAAGAGAGTTCCAAAAAAAACATCTATTTCTGCTTTACTGACTATGCCAAAGCCTTTGACTTTGTTGTGTAGATCACAACAAACTGTACAAAATTCTTAAAGAGATGGGAATACCAGACCATCTGACCTGTCTCTTGAGAAACCTGTATGCAGGGCAGGAAGCAACAGTTAGAACTGGACATGGAGCAACAGACTGGTTCCAAATAGGGAAAGGAGTATGTCAAGGTTGTATGTTGTCACCTTGCTTATTTAACTTATATGCAGAGTACATCATGAGAAATGCTGGGCTGGAAGAAGCACAGGCTAGAATCAAGATTGCCAGGAGAAATATCAATAACCTTAGATATGCAGATGACACCACCCTTATGGCAGAAAGTGAAGAGGAACTAAAAAGCCTCTTGGTGAAAGTGAAAGAGGAGAGTGAAAAAGTTGGCTTAAGGCTCAACATTCAGAAAACTAAGATCATGGCATGTGGTCCCATCAGTTCATGGCAAATAGATGGGAAAACAGTGGAAACAGGGTCAGACTTTATTTTTGGGGGCTCCAAAATCACTGTAGATGGTGACTGCAGCCATGAAATTAAAAGATGCTTACTCCTTGGAATGAAAGTTATGGCCAACCTGGATAGCATATTGAAAAGCAGAGACATTACTTTGCCAACAAAGGTCCGTCTAGTCAAGGCTATGGTTTTTCCAGTAGTCATGTATGGATGTGAGAGCTGGACAGTGAAAAAGGCTGAGTGCCAAAGAATTGATACTTTTGAACTATAGTGTTGGAGAAGACTCTTGAGAGTCCCTTGGACTGCAAGGAGATCCAACCAGTCCATCCTAAAGGAGATCAGTCCTGGGTGTTCATTGGAAGGACTGATGTTGAAGCTGAAACTCCAATACTTTGGCCACCTCATGCGAAGAGTTGACTCATTGGAAAAGACCCTGATGCTGGGAAGGATTGGGGGCAGGAGGAGAAGGGGAAAACAGAGGATGAGATGGCTGGATGGCATCACCAACTCGATGGACATGGGTTTGGGTAGGCTCCGGGAGTTGGTGATGGACAGGGAGGCTTGGCGTGCTTCAGTTCATGGGTCGCAAAGAGTCGGACATGACTGAGCAACTGAACTGAAATTCTCTGCATCTGTTGAGATAATCACATGGTTTTTATCCTTCAATTTGTTAATGTGGTGTATCACATTGATTGGTTTGCAAATATTGAAGAATCCTTGCATCCCTGGGATAAAGCCCACTTGGTCACAATGTATGACCTCTTTAATACGTTGTTAGATGTTTGCTAGAATTTTGTTAAGGATTTTTGTATCTATGTTTGTCAGTTATATTGGCTTGTAGTTTTCTTTTTTTGTGGCATCTTTGTCTGCGGAATTTTTTGTATTAGGGTGATGATGGCCTCATAGAATGAGTTTGGGAATTTACCTTCCTCTGCAATTTTCTGGAAGGGTTTGAGTTGGATAGGTGTTAGCTCTTGTCTAAATTTTTGGTAAAATTCACCTGTGAAGCCATCTGGTTCTGGGCTTTTGTTTGTTGGAAGATTTTTGATTATAGTTTCAATTTCCATGCTTGTGATGGGTCTGTTAAGATTATCTATTTCTTCTTGGTTCAGTTTTAGAAGTTATAGTTTTCTAAGAATTCACCCATTTCTTCCAAGTTGTCTATTTTATTGACATAAAGTAGTTGCTGATAGTAGTCGCTTATGATCCTTTGTACTTCTGTGTTGTCTGCTGTGATTTCTCCATTTTCATCTCTAATTTTGTTGATTTGACTCTTCTTCCTCTTTTTCTTAATGAGTCTGGCTAATGGTTTGTCTATTTTATTTATCTTCTCAAAGAACTAGCTTTAGTTTCGCTGATTTTTGCTATAGTGTCCCTTGTTTTTCATTTATTTCTGCTCTAATTTTAATGATTTCTTTCCTTCTACTAACCCTGGGGTTCTTCATTTCTTCTTTTCCTAGTTGCTTTAGGTGTAAAATTAAGGTTATTTATGTGATTTTTCTGTGGTTGCTTGAGGTAAGCTTGTATTGCTATGAATCTTTCCTTTAGTGCTGCTTGTACTGAATCCCATAGGCTTTGGGTTGTCATGTTTTAATTTTCATTTGTTTTCATGCATATTTTGATCTCCTTTTTCATTTTTTCCATTATTTGTTTGTTATTCAGAAGCATGTTGTTTAGCCTCCATATGTTTGCATTTTCTATAGTTTTTTTTTCTTGTAGTTGGCATCTGATCTTACTGCATTGTGATCAGAAAAGATGCTTGAAATGAATTTATATATATATATTTTTTTAGTTTATCAAGGCTAGATAGATTTATGGCCCAAGATGTGATCTATTCTGGGAAATGTTCCGTGTGCACTTGAGAAAAGGTGAAATTCATTGTTTTGGGGTGAAATGTCCTATAGATATCAATTAGGTCTAACTGGTCCATTGTATCATTTAAAGTTTGTGTTTCCTTGCTAATTTCCTATTTCATTGATCTATCCAAAGATGTGAGCGGGGTATTAAAGTCTCCCACTATTATGATGTTACTGTTAATTCCCCCTTTCATACTTGTTAGCATTTGCCTTACGTATTGAGGTGCTCCTGTGTTGGGTGCATATATATTTATAATTGTCATATCTTCTTCTTGGATTGATCTTTTGATCATTATGTACCATCCTTCTTTGTCTCTTTCATGATATTTATTTCAAAGTCTGTTTTATCTGCTATGAGTGTTGCTACTCCTGCTTTCTTTTGGTCTCCATTTGCATGAAATATTTTTTTCCAGCCCTTCACTTTCAGTCTGTATGTGTCCCTTGGTTTGAGGTGGGTTTCTTGTAGACAGCATATATAGGGGTGTTGTTTTTGTATCCATTCAGTCAGTCTTTGTCTTTTGGTTGGGGCATTTAACCCATTTACATTTAAGGTAATTATTGACAAGTATGATTCCATTGCCATTTCCTTTGTTGTTTTGGGTTTGAGTTTATACACCTTTTCTGTGTTTCCTGTGTAGAGAAGACCCTTTAGCATTTGTTGAAGAGCTGGTTTGGTGGTGCTGAATTCTCTCAGCTTTTGCTTATCTGTAAAGCTTTTGATCTCTCCTTCATATTTGAATGAGATCCTTGCTGGGTGTAGTAATCTGGGTTGTAGGTTTTTCTCTTTCATCACTTTAAGTATGTCTTGCCACTCCCTTCTGGCCTGAACAGTTTCTATTGAAAGATCAGCTGTTATCCTTATGGGAATCTTCTTGTGTGTTATTTGTTGCTTTTCTCTTGCTGCCTTTAATATTTGCTTGTTGTGTTTGATCTTCATTAATTTGATTAATATGTCTTGGGGTATTTCGTCTTGGGTTTATCCTGTTTGGGACTCTCTGTATTTCTGGAACTTGGGTGGCTATTTCCTTCCCCATTTTAGGGAAGATTTCAACTATTATCTCCAGTATTTTCTCATGCCTTTTGTCTTCTTTTGGGACTCCTATAATTCGAATGTTGGGGTGCTTAACATTGTCCCAGAGGTCTCTGAGTTTGTCCTCATCTCTTTTAGTTCTTTTTTCTTTTTTCCTTTCTGCTTCATATATTTCCACCATTCTATCTTCCCCCTCACTTATCCTCTCTTCTGCCTCAGTTATTCTACTGTTGTTTCTCTCCAGACTGTTTTTGATCTCATTTATTGCATTATTCATTATTGATTGACTCTTATTTTCTTCTAGGTCTTTGTTAAACATTTCTCGCATCTCCTCAATCCTCATCTCTAGTCTATTTATCTGTAACTCCATTTTGTTTTCAAGATTTTGGATCATCTGTACTATCATTATTCTAAATTCTTTTTCAGGTAGACTCCCTATCTCCTCCTCTTGTTTGGTTTGGTGGGCATTTATCATGTTCTTTTACCTGCTGAGTATTTCTCTGCCTTTTCATTTTGTTTAGATTTCTGTGTTTGGGGTGCCCTTTCTGTAGGCTGGAAGTTCGTGGTTTCTCTTTTATTGTGGAAACTGCTCCCTGTGGGTGGGGTTGGATTAGTGGCTTGTCAAGGCTTCCTGGCTAGGGGAGCTTGCATCTGTGTTCTGGTGGGTGAGGCTGGATCTCTTCTCTTTGAAGTGCAGTGAAGTGTCCAGTAGTGAGTTTTGGGTTGTCTATGGGTTTGGCATGGCTTTGGGCAGCCTGTCTTTTAATGCTCAGGGCTGTGTTCCTGCTTTGCTGGAAAATTAGCACAGTATGTCTTGCTCTGGAACTTGCTGGCTCTTGGATTGAGCTTGGTTTCAGTGTAGGTATGGAGGCTTTTGGGTGAAATCTTGTCTATTAATGTTCCCTGAGATCAAGAGTTCTCTGACGTTCTCAAGCTCTGGAGTTAAGCCTCCTGTCTCTGTCTTTCAGTCTTATTCTTAAAGTAGCCTCAAGACTTCTCCCTCCATACAGCACAGTGAAAAACATCTAGGTTAATGGTGAAACAATTCTTCAAAGTGAGGGACACCCAGAGAGGTTCACAGAGTTACATGGAGGAGTGGGAGGAGGCAGATAGAGGTGACCAGGAGAGAAGAGAGGGAGTCAAAAGAAAGAGACAAATCTAGCCAGTTATCAGTTCCCTAAGTGTTCTTCTCTTGGAAAAGGCAATGGCAACCCACTCCAGTACTCTTGCCTGGAAAATCCCTGGATGGAGGAGCCTTGTAGGCTGCAGTCCATGGAGTAGCTAGGAGTTGGAAAGACTGACCAACTTCACTTTCACTTTTCATTTTCATGCATTGGAGAAGGAAATAGCAACCCATTCCAGTGTTATTGCCTGGAGAATCCCAGGGACGGGGGAGCCTGGTAGGCAGCCTTCTATGGGGTCACACAGAGTGTGTGACTAACTGAAGTGACTTAGCAGCAGCAGCAAGTGTTCTTCACAGCCCAAAACACCCAGAGAGATTCATAGAGTTAAATAGAGAAGAGAAGGGGGAGGGAAGAGACAGAGGTGACCTGGGGAAGAAAAGGTAGCATCAAAAGGGGAGAGAGACATCAAGCCTGTAATCACATCCCTAAGTGAAAATGGATACTGAAGATTAGATTCTTAAAGGTACAAAATTGATAACAAATACCAAAAAGCAAAGATTAAAAATCTAGAGTAGAGGTTAGACTCTCAAAAAGACAATATTTTAATATTTAAAAATATTTAATATTTTTAAATACAAAACAAAAACACAAAAATTATAAAAAATATATACATGAAATTTGCTTTAAAAATAGAGTCTTTTTTGCAAGGTAATAGTAGATTATAGAAATGAAAATTAAAGGAGTAATAAAGAACTTAAATTAAAAAAACTCTAGTGATAATAGTAAAAATATATCTAGGAATTCTTCTGGAGCGATTGTGGGCTGTGTAGCATCAGTTCAGTTTCAGATAGTTCCTTGTTCCAGCTTGTACTTGTTCGCAAGGTCGTCTATAAGCCCCCTCTGATGCTTAGTCAACGGCAACTATAGGGTTTTAATCTGTTGCACTTGTCACTTCCAGAGCAGTTCCCTCTTCCTTGTTTATTTTGGGTTCCTCTTCTTTCAAGTCTCTTCAATGTCTAATTTCTACCCTGATACAAGAAGGCAAAGGTGGTCACTTTTTAGGCTCACTTGTTCAGTTGTGTTGTGGGGAGTGAGGGACACTGCAAACAAATATCACTGGTGTGTGTGGGGAGTGCTCGCAGGATATGGACCACACTGGGTTTGCCCCAACTCAAGGTGGTGTGTGCTTCCCGGGTCTACACTGCTCAGACTCCAGGGTGCTCTGCAGGGGCATTGTCCAAAGCAGGCCCTGCATTTTGTGCACTTCCCAAGTCTAAGCGACTCAGGTTCTCAGGTACGCCACAAGGGCACAGACTCTGTTGGGCGTGTGTTTTATACCCTTCCCAGGTCCAATAAGCTCAGGCAACCAGGTGCTTGGTGAGCACACTGTTCCAGGTGGGCCACGAGTCTTAATTACCTCCTCGGTTCTGGCCACTCATTTTCCTGGGTGTGCGTGAGAGCACCATCTCAGATGTACCTTGTGTCTCCTCTGGAGAGCTGGTCTCAGGCTGTGACCCTCCTGGAAGATGTCAACTGTTCAGGATCCCAGGAAGATGTGGTTAGCAACCAGGAGCCTGCTCACAATTTGGTGGAGGATGCCAGTTTCAGGTTGAGATTGCAACAGTCCCTTGTCTTCCAGCTCTGGCTGTCACTTGCCTGCCTCCCTGCCTCTGGTGGCTAGGGGTGTTGGGGGTGGGGGTCCTGTATGCAGCCAACTAGCTCTCCCTTGGTATTCACTCAATCCTTTGTTCTGTGAGCAGGCCAGGCTGTGTGTTTGCCTTTCACAGGCAAGTTCTCTTTTTTCTCTCTCTATGGCAATCCCACAGTTTGGGCTCCTGTCTCATGTTAGCTCCCTCAGATTATCCTTAGAGCATTCAGGCCCAGTCCTTATCCTAAGCACCAATTATGCAGCCCATGCCTCCCTGTCCAGCCCCACCTCGCTGGTGGCAGAAGTGTCTGGGCTACTTCCCCGCTGGCAGCTGCAGTTAGGCATGTATTCTGTGGGGTTTTTTTTCCCTCCCAGTTATGTTGCCCTCTGAAATTTCAGAACTCCCCACCTGTGAGAGGTGAGGAGGTGGTCACTTTTTAGGCTCACTTGTTCAGTTGTGTTGTGGGGAGTGATGGACACCTGTGAGAGGATCTCCTACTGTTTGGAACCTTCTCCTTCACAACTCCCTCCCCAGGATGGGTTTCCATCCCTAACTGTTGTATCCCTTTTTGTCTTTTATATTTTGTCCTACCTCCTTTCAAAGGGAATGGGCTGCCTTTCTGGGTGCCTGGTGTTCTCAGAAGTTGTTTCGTGAAAGTTGCTCAGAATTCAAATGATCTTTTGATGAATTTGATGTGGAGAAAGTGGTCTCCCCGTCCTATTCCTCCACCATCTTGGGACCACCCCTTCTGCCCAGTTTTTAATCAAGATTTTTTAAAGGTTGAGTTGTATGAACTGCTTATATATAATGAATATGAATCACTTATCACTAATATCATTTGCAAATATTTTCTCCTGCTCAGTAGGTCATCTTTTTGTTTTGTTGACAGAGTTTCCTTTGTTGTGCAAAAGCTTTTGTCCCATTTGTTTAGCTTTGCTTTTATTTCCTTTAGGAGATGGATTCAAACAAATACTGCTGTAATTTACGTCAGCATGTTCTGACTGCATTTTCCTCTAGGAGTTTTATGTATCTAGTCGTTTAAAAAAATGTTTTATTTATTTGGCTGTGCCAGGTCTTATTTGTGGCACTCAGGATCATCCATCTTCATCGTGGTACTGTGGGATCTTCTAGTTGTGGCATGCAGGATCTTTGGTTGCGGTATGTGAACTCTTGGTTGCAGCAAGTGGAATCTAGTTTCCTGACCAAGGATTGAACTGAGGACCACTGCATTGGGAGCTCAGAGTCTTAGTCACCAAGACACCAAGGAAGTCCCCTACATACCCAGTTTTACATTTTGTTCTTTAATCCATTTTGAGATTTTTTTGTACATCCCTTAAAAGAGACATCACTGGCTAACCCCTACTCAGTGCCGTAGACTTCCCATTCTCAGAATTCACATAAAATCCATGGGCTTTTATCACCTGGCCCCTAGCTGGTAAAGCCCTGCTGCTATCCCTTTCTTGTTACCAGTATCTTTGATCTACAACTCATCTCTGCAGCATCAAGGATAGGCCTCTAGCTTTCTTCCAACTGCCTCTTCTTTGGGGTCCATGAAAAATGTTCTGTACAGACTACTTGGCCCAGGTTTCCCCTTCTCTGAGGCTTACAGCAGGAAACAGCACCATGAGAGTCACTGGGCCATACTCTATCCACAGCTGCCCAGGAGGAGCTGATCCAACCTTGCCTTGCAAGGACTCCTTGAAAAGAAATATTTTTGACACATATCAACCTGTATTCTTTTGCCACTTGCAATCTAATATTTTTCCCTTTCTCTGCCTCCTTTCAGCCCATCAGCCCAGGACTCACACTGTAAAGCCTATGAGGAAGACAGTGTGGTGAGCCACCCAGATGCTTCTTTCTGGATTGAAGTATTCATTTCTGAAGCTGTCAGGAATGTTGCTTGCTGATGACTCACAGTTATGTCCCTCTCTAGATACTGCCCTCATCTGAAAAGAACTGCCTCACCTTTGTTACAATCTCCCTAGGGACAGCCTTCTTCAATGTTGGGCTGATGCCACAGTAGGAAGGTCTAGGCATGTTGCCTCAATTTAGGGCAATTATAAGGGGTCTTTCCAGTTCCAGACCTTCTCAGAGGGTTGACTCAGGTCTGTTTTGCAACTGAATCATAGTTCATCTTACTGCACTGCCCAGCCCTGTTTCCCCCAATGTCTAATATTATTCTTGAATGCAAATCTCCAGTTTAGAGTCTGTATTTAGAATTGACCTAAAACCTGTTAGTAAACTGATTGGTTCTAAAACATAGATTCTAAGATAGGATTTTGGCACTCATTTACCTGCTTGGTGGCTAGCAATGAGGACCCTATCATTGGTGGAAGATGTAATATTAACAGTCCCTGGAATGGTGTAGCTGTATATTTGTTTAAACCTTCAGTAATGGCAAATTGGGATAGGGTATTAGTGGAAAAGAACACACTGTGGTGCAATATCTCAGGTGACTAAAAGATACAGGGGTATGGTATACAAATTAAGGTTCCCCTAAAGATGTAGAAAAAAACATAGTTATCAGAAGGTAGACTTATGGCTATCAGAGGGTAAATCAGTGCAGGCAGGAATCAATTAGGGGTTTGGTATTAAGAGATACACACGACTATGTATAAATATCTTCCAATAATCTATAATGGGAAAGTTTGAAAAAATATACTATAAATATATAAATAACTGGATTACTTTGGTATACATGAAAAACAATATATAGTGTAAAACACTATAAATCAAGTATACTACAATTTTAAAAAATCTGAACTGGAAACCACACACATGAAAAACAAAGTGGAAGACCTGCATACTGAAAACTACAAAGCACTACTGAGGAAAAGTAAATAAATAAATAGAAAATAAATAAATAATTTCTAAATAAATAGAAAAACACCCCCATGTTCTTGAACTGGAAGACTATATAGCTAAATGGCAGTACTATCCCAACAATTTATAGGCTCAGCGAAACCCCTATCAAAATTCCAACTCCCTTGTTCTTATAAATGAAAGAAACCTATCCTAAAGTTTCTGTGGAAATGCAAGGGACCCAGAGTAGCCAAAAATCTTGGAAAGGAAAAATAAAGCTGAAGTACACATTATTAATATCAAAACTTACAGTAAGGAAAGAACAATCTTTTCAATAAACAGTGCTGGGACAAATGGATATCTAAGTGCATAAGAATGAAATTGGATGCACAGCTCACACCACATGCAAAAATTAACTCAGAAAGTTCCCTGGTGGTTAAGATTCCAGGCTTTCACTGCTGGGGCCTAGGTTCAATCCCTGGTAGGGGAACTGAGATCCCACAGGCTGCATGACACTGCCAAAAAAAAAAGTTGACTCAAAAAAACTTAAATATAACAGCTAAAATTATGAAACTCTTAAAAGAAAATATAGGTATAATTTTTGTGACCTTGGATCAAGCAATGGTTTCTTGGATGTGACATATAAAGTATAAGTAAACAAAGGAAAAAGGACAGATTAATTGGACTTCATTAAATTTAAAAACTTTTGTGCATCAAAGGACACCAACAAGGAAAGGCACAGAATGGGAGAAATATTTTCAAGTTATAAATATCTAGTATCCTGGATATAAAAAAGAATACATGAAACTTAATAAAAAGACAACCTAATTTTAAAATGGACAATGGATTTAAATATATCTCCAAAGAAGATAAAGAACTGGCCAATAAAAACATTAAAAGATGATCAACATCACTGCTGCTGCTACTGCTAAGTCACTTCAGTTGTGTCTGACTCTGTGCAACCCCACAGATGGCAGCCTACCAGACTCTGCCGTCCCTGGGAATCTCCAGGCAAGAACACTGGAGTGGGTTGCCATTTCCTTCTCCAATGCATGAACGTGAAAGGTGAAAGTGAAGTTGCTCAGTCGTCCAACTCTTAGCTACCCCATGGACTGCAGCCCACCAGGCTCCTCCATCCATGGGATTTTCCAGGCAATAGTACTGGAGTGGGATGCCATTGCCTTCTCTGGATCAACATCATTAGGCATTATGCCAATGCAAATATAAGCCAAAAGAAGATAATACATCACTCACCATAGGATGGCTATAAAAATAAAAAGCATAAAATATAATAAGTGTTGACAAGGGTATGAAGAAATGGCAACAGTCATACATTGATGGTTGGAAAGTAAAACGGTGCTGTCACTGTAGGAAGTAGTATAACAGTTTCTATAAAAGTTAAACACAGAGTTAGCATATGACCCAGTAATTCTACTCCTAGGATAACCAAGAGAATTTAAAATATCTGTTCACACAAAAATTTGTACATAAATCTTCTAGTAGCATAATTCACAATAGTCAAAAAGTGGAAACAACTCAAATGCTCATCAACTGATGGATAAACAAAATGTGGCATATCCATACAATGGCATATTATTTATCTCTAAAAAAGTATTGAAATACATGCTACAACATGGATGAACCATGAAAATACTAAGTGAAAGAAAACAGACACAAAAGCCTGCATGTTATATGATTTTGTTTGTATGAAATGTTCAGAATAAATAAATCCACACAGGCAGAAAACAGACTAATGCTTGCCATGGACTGAGAAGGGAAAAAGAAAGGGAGAATGTAAATTACTGTTAAAAGGACACAGGGTTTGTTTTGGGGATGATGGAAACATCCCGGAATTATATTAATGATGGTTGCATCACCATGTTGTGCAATACACTAAAAATCATTGAACTATATACTTAAAAGGGTGAAATATATGGTATATATTACATCCCAATAAAAATTTTTAAGAGGTTATGAACCATTTATGAACATGGTGGAAAGGTCTCAGCCTTGTAAAACCTGGTGCATATCCCTCAGGATCTACTTTCATTTCTATACCAATAACCAAAATCAAGTTACAGCATAACCTAACTAAAGGAGTAGTGGGCCTAATAAGGGAAAAACACACTGTATACTGAAAAAGCTACAGGACCAAGTCAACATATTCTATCAGGATCTAATTATTGGGTCTGGATTCTAAGGATGTTGGTGGGAGGTGGGGATGGGGCCTGTTACATGTAAAAGTGGCACAGGTCTGTGTTTATTTTTACCATGTATCACATCTCTTTTCACCCAATGTGACGCACTCACAGCTGTGATCATTTGGATTTCCAAAACACTGCATTTCAGCTCCATTTCTAATAGCAATATATTTTCAGTTTGCACCCACATTTTGAGCTAACTCATTCACGATTTGAAGACTACACTGCTAACAGAGCAATACTACCCAAATAATCTACTGGTTCAGTACAATTCCTATAAAAATCCCAACTCCCTTGTTCACATGAATGGAAAAGTCTACCATAAAGTTCCTGTTGCTAGGCCTGCCCCACCTTATGATGTGGTAGATAAGACAGACAAGAACCCAGTGGGCAGCTTTGTTGCATAATCACTTCATATTTCAAGCTTAAACACTTAATTTCTACCACAAATACTCCATTTCTAACTTTCCTGCTCCAATACCCACTTAAAGTTGGCCAACTTTCTGTTTTAGCTGTGAACAGGCAGAGGCAGATTATGGGATATGCTGCTGTGGATCAACTACTGGATATTTAAAGACTTCACAAATGTAGGATCCTGAATTTTCACAGTCTTTAATAGCTATAATCAAACGGCCAACTGGTCCTATCACAGTCTACCACTCCCAAAAAATGGTAGCCTGACACAGTAGAGATCTCTTAAAGATTCCAGTAAGGTGTTAGCTTGAACATTCTAATTATATTCTGCAAAGACAAGGTCATCTCTCAGGATGCATTCTACACCTCCAAATCAGTAACTATAATATGCAGAATACATGGGTCTGGGAACCCTGGGATGAAAATTGGAATGGCTCCACTTCATGCCACTCAGAGTCATTCACCTGGAAAATTTCTGTTTATCTCTACAATTTTTAGGCTCTATTGATCTAGAGCTACCACTACCAAATAAGGTAGCAATTAGCCATGTATATCTGTTCAAATTTAAAAATGTAATTAAATTAAAAAATTAAATTCCTTGGTTGTACTAGTCATATTTCAAGTGTTCAACAGCCACATGGGAAAGTGGCTACCATAATAAATAGCACAAACACTACACATTTCCATTACTGTGGAATGTTCTATTGGACAGCACTACTCTACAGGATCTGATTACCATAATAGAAAGCTTCTACTAGGGGACACAGAGAATCCTACTGAAATTTAAGCTATGGCTATGGCACTGTCCCTTCAAGCACTTCATGCCAAGAGACCAGGAAGAAATGAAAGGAGTCACTTTTCTGACAGGGTCATTGACCCTGATCATCAAAAGGAAATAGTGTTGGGACTTCCCTGGCAGTCCAGTGGTTAAGACTCTGCACTTCTTCAGGGGGTATAAATTCTATCCTTGGTTGGCGCACTAAGAGTCCACATGGGGTGTGGCGTAGCCAAAACATTTTTTTTAAAAAGATAAGTGTTGCTGTTACATAATGGAAATAAGGAAAAATATGGTGCTCAGGTGACCTACTGGAGGGTTTCTTGGACCTGTCACATTTTAATAGTAAAGGGACAAGTGTATCATCCATGCCCTCAAAACATAATGATAAACAAGGCTCAGACATCTCAGGATGAGGGTTTGGGTCAGACTAACTGGTGTGCCACCCATTACAGCAGAGGTACAAGCCTGACACAGGAATGAAGAGCACCTTCATATTTCCTGTGTAGTAACATGACAATGACTCAAGGTCCAAATGAGCATGCTCCCAATACTTTGTTATTATATAAGTCTCTGAAAAACTGAACAACTGCCATAATCTAAGGGCTGGGCGATCAAAATTGTCTGAAAATGTCAGGAAATCATGGCTGAAATTGAAAGAGCTACTTTCAAAATATTTCTTTGTGCTAAATTTTTCTCTGTCTCAGAGCCTTTGCACTTGTCACACTCATCTTCCAGATCATTCACACAGCTGGCTCATTATTGTCCCAATGTAATTTCTTCAAAAGAGATTTTCCCTAATCAACAAAATCTTCCAACATAGATTATTTTTCTTAATACCACTATAATTAATCCCTTTATAAGACTTCTAAAATGCACATTCATCTTATTAATAGATGTTTAATTTTTCTTATTTATTACACCACTTGAATTTAATCTTCACAAGCGAGGACACTTTGGTGATTCTATTCAATTCACTGCAACATTCTCAGCACCTAATAATAATCAATGCCTAGTACATTGTAGGTGCCCATGTGTGCGCTAAGTCGCTTCAGTCATTTCCAACTCTTTGTGACCTTATGGACTGTTAGCCCGACAGACTCCTCTGTCCATAGGATTCTCCAGGCAAGAATACTGAAATGGGTTGCCATACCCTCCTCCAGGGGATCTTCCTGACCCAAAGATCGAACCCACATCTCCTGTGGCTCCTGCATTACAGGCAGATTATTTACCATTGAGCCACCGGGGGAGCCTGCAGGAGCCAATACATATTTCTTTCTTTTTTGCCAATAAATATTTTCTAATTGACGGTTACAGAGGCTAACAAAACTGGATTAGAAATTTGGACAGGTTATTTCAATACCTTTAACTGACCAATAAATCAATGGTGACAAAAAACCTAAAGGCAACAACTTGCCAAATAAACGCAGCTAGTTTCTAGCAGATTCAGCATCAGAACTTTGTTTTGGGGGTACTAAAGGCCCTGCCCTTTCCACTGAATCATCTATATAAAAGTAATAATAAATACTGCAACTGTTTCAAGAATGTGGCAAGCAGCATATATATAAGGCAAAGAAAGTGAACTACAATTAGTGCTGATGTGCTCAGTCGTGGCTGACTCTTTGTGACCCCGTGTACTGCTTCACAGAAGGCTTCCCTGTCCATCACCAACTCCCAGAGTCTACCCAAACTCATGTCTATTGAGTCAATGATGCCATCCAACCATCTCATCCTCTGTTGGCCCCTTCTTCTCTCACCTGCAATCTTTCCCAGCATCAGGGTCTTTTCCAATGAGTCAGTTCTTCTCATGAGGTGGTCAAAGTATTGGAATTTCAGCTTCAACATCAGTCCTTCAAATGAAACTGAGGACAGATTTCCTTTAGGATTGACTGGTTGAATCTCCTTGCAGTCCAAGGGACTCTCAAGAGCCTTCCCCAACACCATAGTTCAAAAGCATCAACTCTTCGGCTCTCAGCTTTCTTTATAGTCCAACTCTCACATCTATACATGACTACTGGAAAAATCGTAGCTTTGACTAAACAGACCTTTGTTGGCAAAGTAATGTCTCTGCTTTTTAATATGCTGTCTAGGTGGGTCACAGCTTTTCTTTCAAGGAGCAAGCACTTTTTAATTTCATGACTGAAGTCACCATCTGCACTGACTGTGGAGCCCAAAATATTCTTAGAGATTGTTGACGTGTCTTACTATGATTATATATTTTTCTCTCCCTTATATTTTTTATGATCTTTGCTTTATGTATCTTTCTTTGTTGTTAGGTGTCTAATGATTTACCATGTCTATCTTCTTCATGAATTGTACCTTTTATCATTAAAAATATTCATCTTTTTTTCATTTAAAATACATAAATTTAATTAAAAAGGGAGAAAAAAGAAAATATGGTATTCATATATACAATGGAATATTATCCAGCCATAAAAAAGAAGGAAGTATTGCCTTCTCAAAAATATGGATAGATCTTAAGGGCATTATGCTAAATGAAATAAAGACAAATGCTGTATGATCTGATCTCACTTATATGTGGAATCTAAAAACAAAACAAAAACTCAGCAACAACAACTGAACTTGAACAAAATACAGACTGATGATTGTCAGAAGTGAAGATTAGAGGGGAGCGAAGGTGCTCAAATGCACAAACTTGCAGTTATAAGATAAATAAATCCTGAGGATGTAAAGTACAGCATGGTGACTATACAACAGTGTATTGTATATTTAAAAGCTGCTAAGAGAATAAATCTTTAAAGTTCTCACCACAAAAAAAAAAATGTAACTAAGGTGATAATGTTAACTAAAGTTATTGAGGTAATCATTTAGTAATACACACATATATTACTGGAAATATATATAATGGAGAAGGAAATGGCAACCCACTCTAGTACCCTTGCCTGGAAAATCCCATGGACAGAGAAGCCTGGTATGCTACAGTCCATGGGGTCGCAAAGAGTTGGACACGAATGAGCGACTTCACTCAACTCACATATATTAAATCATTATGTTATACAGCTAAAACGAATACAATGTTATATGTCAATTATATCTCAATAAAACAACAACAACATTATCAAAGGTCTATAACAGAATCTAGAGTTCCAACATCATTATATTTGCAGAAGCCAGGATATAATAAAAAAACTACTTGACATATTAAGAACCAGGAACATGTGACCTGTTCTCTAGAGAAAAGTCAGGAACAAAACCAGCTAAAAGATGGAACAGATGTTGGAATTGGCAGGTAAAGATTTTTAAGCTGTTATTATACTCAAGGATGGAAAGAAAAATAATACTTGCAATTAATGAGAAGAAGAGAAATCTGAGTCAGTAAGAGTAAAAAAACTATTGAAAATTTTAGGACTTCCCTGGTGGTCCCAGTGGTTAAGAATCCACCTCCCAATACAGAGGACACCAGTTCGATCCCTGGTTTGGGAAGATTCCACATGCTGCAGGACAACTAAGCCAGTGCACCACAACTACTGAAGCCCGCATGCCTAGAGCCTGTGCTCTACAACAAGAGAAGCCACTGCAATGAGAAGCCTGTGCACCACAAAGAAGAGCAGCCCCACTCACCACAGCTTGAGAAAGTCTACGCACTGCAACAAAGGCCTAGCACAGATGAGATGACATGATCCTCTATATTGAAAACCCTAAAGACTCTACGAGAAAATTACTAGAGCTAATCAGTGAATACAGCAAAGTTTCAGGATACAAAATCAACACACAGAAATCCCTGGCATTCCTATACACTAACAGTGAGAAATCAGAAAGAGAAATTAAGGAAACAATCCCATTCACCATCGAAACAAAAAGAATAAAATACTTAGGAGTATTTCTACCTAAAGAA
>ML661896.1:27120710-27138961 GCA_007570785.1 Antilocapra americana
GGGGGGGGTGCTTTTCCTGGGAGGTTAGGTCCCTCAGGCTGCTCCGTTCCCTGAGTGCGCGGCCCGCCCCTCCCTGAGCAGGAGCAGTCCGCTTAGGCTAGTGGGGGGTGGGGCGCCCGTGCTGCCGCTCGGCTGTGCCTTGTAGCCAGAGACGTACTGTGCAGGGCTTAACTATTAATCTGCTTTTACTCCCAGTTATATTGCTCTCCAAGATTCACCGCAGATCCGTCCGAGAGAATGCTCCCTGGTATTCGGAGACCTTTCTCCTCTTTTTTTTTTCCTCTTTATTCCATACTCCCCTTCCGGGACGGAACCTGTCCCCAGCTCTTTGTCTCTCCCTTTACTTTTTTTTTTTCTTTCTTTTGTCCTACCTCCTCACGTCGGCAATGGGTCGCCCCTCCAGATGCCCGTTGTCCTCTGCCAGCATTCAGTTCCTGTTTTTTGGAGTTTGCTCGGCCTTTAAAAGTTCTTTTGGTATATTTATTGGGGAGAGAGTGTTCTCCCCGTCCTATTCCTCCGCCATCTTAGTTCCCTCCTGTTTTACCTCTTATAACTTACCTCCATCAAATTTATACATGTCTATATTTTAAATACAAATATTTATTGAAAGCTTAATTTAAAAAAATGGAACCACCTATTCCCCCACACCTCTTTTCTATTCACATGTCTCAAAAGTGGCCACTTATCAGTTGTTCCCTTTCATATTTTATTGCTAAATTTATGGATCAGAAAATGATTAGTTTATCATAAGACCTAAGTTATCATAGAGGGACTGGAAAAACAAGAAATTTCTATAGCAACGATGTCTTCAAGAAGACAATGCATTAATTGATTATGACCATAAGAAAACACATAGACATTTTCACTGTTACACAGAGCTCCTTAGTGAATTTCCACTGCCATATGAAGGCTAACTAGTTGTTCATCAACCTACTTCACACTCCTGGAAACAGAGAAACTTTGTATTTTCCAAGCCTCCCTTGAAATGAGATGGGGCCATGATAGCTCTGACAAGAGAATGTGGACAGAAGAGATGGATGCCACTTATTGGCCTGGCCCATAGCATGTATCATAAATCCTTCACACAGCTAGCATGAAGGGACTCCAAAACAGCAAAATCATCCTGGAGTAGAAAAAAAAAAAATCTCATTTTTTTTTGGAGGGGGGGCCATGCCACACAACTTGCAGGATCTTAGTTCCCCCACCAGGCATTGAACTCAGGCCCCCTGCAGTGGAAGTGCAGCGTTCTAACCACTAGACTGCCAGGAAATTTCCTAGAGAAAAAAATCTAAATTCTTGAGTCAACATTTAGAAAAGCCACCCAACCTGCAGGCAAACTCTGCACGGATGAAAAGTAAAATTTTATACCTTTCTTATCTTAAAGATTCGGGAGTTTATTTATTACCATAGTATAGTCTTCCCTGACTAACACAATTGAGTCACAAGAACTCTATGGAATATTCCACCCAAGGACAGGGGAGGTAGGTCAGTTGGTAAGTGGGATGAAGGAGCAGGTCAACACAGAGTAAATTACTTGCTTTCCTAGCTCCCAAGGGTATTAGCAAGAGAAAGCAGCTGATGGGTGAAGGCTACTGCCCTGTACAGGTCCCCAGGCAGGAAGCTGATATCACTGAGATGGTCCAGGACTTGAATCTTGGAGATAGTGCTATGCTCCCCTGCATTGAATGGTGAAGGTCACTGATGCTGACGGCTGTCTGGTGCAGCCTGAAGCAATCACCAACACTCAGGCTAGAACGATACTTGGTTCCTAGAAGCAAGGAGATCAATGATATTCCTGATAAACGACACAAAGGGTGATCACTGAGGTCAATAAAGAGATCATTCACCCACTCTATTCCCACTATCCAAATACAACCAGTCTTAAGTTGTTTCCCTTCATATTTTATCTCTGAGTACCTGCTTCAGAAAATGATCAGGTTATTTTTATGACTATGTTTGGTTAAGATAAGGGGTTCATCCCATAGAAGACACTGAAATGAGTTCCCACAGACCACCTTATTAGTAGGAACATACTTTATTTTTTAAAACATAAGGCAGTATGAGGAGAATAAGCATGAATCAGGAGATCTAGGCAGGTTCTAATTCAAGATAATATAAGAATGAGACACCAATAAAAAGCTATATTTGATGAAGCAGGTGTAGACTTTAAAAAATATTCACAATCTAGAAGTTGAGAGTTATGTTTTATTCGAATTTTTAGGACTTAAAGCCCAGGAGGCAGCACTTCAAGTAACCCTGGGAGAACTGCTTCAAGGAGGAGAGGAAAGGGAGCCATGTTATATAGCAGTTTTGCAATAGGGCAGGTAACATGCATGTCAAAAAAAATTACTGTTAATTAATGGAAAAGTAGGTATCTCAAGTTAAGGAATTTAGCACTTTTCTATGTATGGGAAGATGCAAGCATCTGGGTTCACTGAAATCATTCCTTTGATAAGCACCACACTTTTCTAAGGCCAGTATCCTATGTTTTCAAATCCTGAGTTTCCTCAGGTCTCACTGGCTCTTGTTGGAGGGCTGCAATCATTGATGATTGTGACATTTTTGTTTACTGATATGGTAGGAAATATGCCATTTCTTATAAAGTTTTGAAAGTCATCTGCCTATTACACCAAATTCACCCAGGTATAACTGTTCAATTTCTCTTATACTTCTTAAAATCAGATCCCAGTTTTTTAGAACATGAAGTGTTTCTGGTTTTTAATCTCATGAATTCCCATGAAAGGTCCAGAGTTCCCAGACCACCTCACAGCCACATGAGGTGGCTAAAAGGCAAAAAGTAGCTTCTTTCTCTGTATTTCTCAAGTCCTACAGGAAAAAAATTGCAAGTTCTACAGGCAAGAAAAGCAGCTCTAAAGCAAATGTTCACAAAGGGAACCCATGCATGTTGCTTACCTGGCAGCACTCCTCTGGAAAGAGCCTTCAGATCCAGTTTGTATGTGCACTGAAGAAGCAGCAGGGCCTTAGCAGCCCCAGTCACATCTTCCTTTGTAGGGAAAAACCTGTGCAATGATGTGAGCCTGGAAGTAAACACTTCCACACACCAAAGAGGCAGAAAGTTAAAGGAGAAAGAAAAAAAGATCACATGAAATTACAGATAAAAGGAAACAATCCACTAAAGAGCAGACTGCAACTTGTGGGTTCAATTCCTGTCAGGAAGATCCCCCGGAGAAGGAAATGGCAACTCACTCCAGTACTCTTGCCTGGGAAATTCCATGGACAGAGGAGCCTGGTGGGAGACAGTCCATGGGGCTGCAAGAGTTAGACACGACTTAGTGACTAAACAACAACAAAGAACAGACCAGAGCATACTATCAGACCTCAATACTTTACACAAAATTGAAATCATTTGGAAATAGTGGGAATGGGGGTGCTGAGGCAATGACTTTCTAATTAAAGTAAATTTATTAAAATTATATAAAATTTAAAATTCTGTCCCTCAGTCATACAAATTAAATTACATTTCAAATGCTCAGTAGCCAGATATGGCTAATAACTACCATGTTGGATAGTACGGACACAGAACACTTCCATCATGAAAGGTTTCACTGCACAAGCAGTGCTCAGTTGCTAAGTCATATTCGACTCTTTGTGACCTCCTGGATGTAGCCTGTCAGGCTCCTCTGTCCATAAGATTTCCCAGGCAAGAATACCGGAATGAGTTGCCATTTCCTTTTCTAGGGGATCTTCCTGACCAGGGATCGAACATGCACTTCCTGCATTGGTAGGCAAATTCTTTACCACTGAGGCACAGAAATGCTCTAAAATAACTCTTGGAATCGAAAACAATGGATAAGATTAATAAATCATTGGTAGTGCTGCAAGGTAGCTTTTTAATGCAAATGAAAATTGTTTCTAGAGGAACTTACTCTCAAGAAGATTTCAAAGAATAATATCCGCAGAAAGAAGTCCAAGGAAAGCAAATATTAATAGCTCTCAGGAGGGAAAAAAAAAAGCAGAAACAATCCAAAAAAAATTTAAAAATTCAGCTGTTAGAATTATATGACATGTTATGTGAAAGAATACATTTAATATATCTGAAGAAATGGAATAGGGACTTGAAATATGATAAAACTGCAAGAAGGTAACAAACACTATCCAAATTGAAATACATAAAAACTGAATTAAAAGTTCAACAAGTTTGGGACTTCTGGTTTTGGCCATGATAAAGTAGCTACAGTCAAGTAACTGTCTCACAAAAAGCAAATATAAAATATGAACAGAATCAAAAAAACAATTATTTGAAGGCACTGGGTAGCAATTAATGTAAACTGACTTTGAGGCTATACTCATTAAGAGAAGGCAAACTCTGCACTCAACCTAAATTTTCCAAAAGCCATTTAACTGTACACTTAAAATAAATGAATCTTATGGTATGCAAATAGCTCCTCAACAAAGCTGTTTTAAAAAGTCAGAGTGTTCTTCTATAAGGAATTGAGTATTCCCATGAAAAAGACCAGATACACTGGCATTTTGATGTTTCCTAGAGTATGATTAGCACCCTCCCCAACAGCTAACCCAAATTCTACCAATATAAACATTCTGCTTACATTTTCAGTATTTTCAGAGGTTTTAAGTTTTCTCCCTCAACTTAAGCTCTCTGATACCAACCCTCTCTGATATGAGCAAATGATTTCAAAAAAATTCACCAAGCATATAGTGAAACCCTCCAAAATCAGAATCCATGATAATACAAACATGGAGAAAAAGGGTTCGTGGATAAATACATAATAATGGGAACAGATAAAACTTTCCTTAAAACTGATAAATAACACTTAAAAGATATATACACTTCAGTTGATATACAGTACATCCAAAACACAAATGCAAAACATTTTGTAAAAAGAACAATGATCATAAAAAAAAAAAAAGATTTTAGGAGTTCAAAATGACTGTCAAAAAATTAAATTCAAAGTATAATTGCCAGTTCTAGGAAGTATAAAAAACAGGCAAAGAAATAAAAAATATGAGAAAACCAGGATCAATGGAGGAGATCCCCCATCCAAGCAATGCAAGCTCCAGAAAGAAAGAAGAGAGAAAAGAGAAGAAATTATGAGAAATACAATTTTCCAGAGCTAAAGAAAAACACAATTTCTTGTATTGAATGCACTCACCAAGTGTCAATCTGAGAAAATGAAACTAACAAACAAAAATCTCCCAAAGTACCATTGTGAAATCTTAGCCCAGGAATAAAGATAAGACCTTGCAAGAGAGGGAAAAAAAATAGGTATTCCACAAAGAAGGGAGAATCAGACAGTATCAGTCTGCCCATTAGCTACACTGGACACTAGAACAACAAAAGTTCTAAGGAAAAATTCCTTCAATTTTTGGCATGCTTGAAATAGGGCCAAAAAATGAATAAATTCTATTTGGAACAGGAAAACAAATGTTTTCAGAAAGATATTTTTAAAGAAACTCATAATAACTCACTTTATGAGACTTAGAATATCAGAATAACAATATTCTGACTTCTGCTTCTGCCCACAAATATTAAATGCTACAAGACTGTTCTCTCTCACCATGAGCAGCTAGAAAAGTGGACAAAATGAATCAAAGTGGACAAAAAGCAGAGTAGAGCAGGACTAATCCTTAAGAATAGTAAAGAGACAATGAGAACCCTATGATAGTCCCATATTTCTGCCTGGAGACAAATTCTTAACTGTTGGGGATGTCAAGGCAGTAAGAAACTGCAGAACAGAGTATCAAACAAGAGGGAAACACACACACACACACACACACACACACACACACACACACACACACAAAAGGTCCTGAAATCTAAAAATGGGTCTCCTCTATTCTTTGGCTATAATACTATTCTATACTTGCATTAGGCAAAAATCCAAAACACAAGACAAAGAAATACTGTAGAGGAAAAATAATAATCAAGAAGTTTAGTGCCGGGGTCCAGCCCCGGCGGGGTCCGGGGGTCTTGAGGGATGAGTGGCGTCAGCAGAAGAACTGAGCTGAGTCGGTGTGTGGTGATGAAGCAGTCTCTCTTTATTGCTGTTAGTTTTGTGAGGTGATGGAGAAGTCTCTCCAAAAGGCGGTGGAGAAGTCTCTCATTTTATTTTTGTAGCTTACAGTTTTGTAGCCAAAGAACATCCCCATTACATCACAACATTTTTATGCAAACTTTTGTTTTCTGCCTACCATCAACAACTTTTACATTAAGCTCATCTTCTTTACAAAAGGTCGGATTTCTGCATAATCAGCTTAATAATAGTATGTTTACCATTTGAATGTCTCTAGCATACCTTTATTTAGCATAATGTGGGCAAATATTCACTGTCTTACAAGATAGCCTTTTCAGCAACTTATCCAGGAAACATAGGGCTAGAATCTATCTCAAAAAGAGGGGGCTGTAAAGAACTTACTTTCTATATCCGAGAGGGAAGAAGGCTGTAAATGGTTGCTATACTTGAAGAATGTATGCATTTCTTTTGTCCCCGGAAAAGGTGTGCCTCTCCACTCATCTCTGAATATTCAGGAACTGACACAGGAAGCCTCCTGCCAAATGTTCCCTGACAAGGTGCAACTATGTAGAAGCTAGAAAGAGGGGCTTAAGCTTGAAACTGTTTTATTCTATTAACCTATTTTGGTTTTTACAAGGAAAGAGAAAAGACAAAGAGACAGTTTAGCAGCACTGTTTTAACAATGAAATCCTATTAACCTTACAACTACTAAAAGGAATTTCTATTTCTACACTATCCTAAAGCAATCAGTGTCTCCAACTATGCTGGTCACAGTTATGAGCATTCCTAAGTCCCATTCCAGCCTGGTTTTTTCAAGAAAGGGAGCCTCCTCCATGGAGTGGTCGGGGGGAGTGGGATGTGGAAAGGTGACCCAAGTACGAGCCTTTCTGGTGGTGGCTTTGCCATGACCCCCAGAGAACTCTTGGTAAACTCCCCAGTAACTAGTAGGAGGGAAATAAGGTCTGAGAAAATTATCTCAGGATGAATTTTTTCTAACTGGGACTGATCTACTGAGATGAGCTAATGTTCAGAGCATAAACAGAACTTCCCAAGAAAAATACCAGGAGGGGCCTTGCCTTGGGATGCCCCGAAGGAAAATCCACTTTGCAATTTCCTTCTCAGTCTCGTGACTTTGTCATCCGAGTGAGGGGTCATCCTGATGGCTCCCGGCAGTTTAGATCTAAACAATTCTCATCATTTATACAAAGCAGGAAATCATTTGACTGCCCACTATCAAAATGGGGAAACTATGCTGAACATACAGAGCACTCACTAGAAATCCCACCAAAAATGGATCTTGCAGGAGGAATTAATCCACAGAATACAGACCACTCTAGATTCATCTTAACTTAAATTAAAAGCAAGCTTTAAAGGGATAAAACTGATCTGTATTTAAATGCTTGCTAGAATAAAAACACACTATAAAGAATATCACAAAATTCAAGGTAAAATTCATAATCCTGGTACCCAGTAAAAAACTACCAGACCTGTTCAGACAGGAAGAGGACCAGACACAATCTTTAAAAGAATAATGCAGCCCAAGAACTTGACATAATCTGATTAGAGCCAAAAAGGCCCAAGTCAACATCCACTAGATCTTGAGCCTCAGTACACAGCTCACTATGGTAACACATCAGCAAGCTAAATGACATACCCATAGAAGCCATGACAGTTCCAAGGCCAACTATAAAAGTCAAAAAGTGAGTGGTGGTCCAAATCCTGAAAATGTCCATCCCTTGCCACAAAAAAGAAAACTATAGGCCAATATCACTGATGAACATAGATGCTAAAATCCTCAACAAAATTCTAGCAAACAGAATCCAATAACATATTAAAAAGTACATACATCATGACCAAGTGGGCTTTATCCCAGGAATGCAAGGATTCTTTACTATCCGCAAATCAATCAATGTGATACACCACATTAACAAATTCAAAGATGAAAACCATAGGATTATCTCAATAGATGCAGAGAAAGCCTTTGACAAAATTCAACATCCATTTATGATAAAAAAAAAAAACCCTCCAGAAAGCAGGCATAGAAGGAACATACCTCAACATAATAAAAACCATATATGACAAACTCACAGCAAACATTATCCTCAATGACGAAAAACTGAAAGCATTTCCCCTAAAGTCAGGAACAAGAAAAGGATGCCCACTCTCACCACTACTATTCAACATAGTTTTGGAAGTTTTAGCCACAGCAATAAGAGAAGAAAAAGAAATAAAAGGAATTCAGATTGGAAAAGAAGACGTAAAACTCTCACTGTTTGCAGATGACATGATCCTCTACATAGAAAACCCTAAAGATTCCACCAGAAAATTACTAGACCTAATCAGTGAATATAGCAAAGTTGCAGGATATAAAATAACACACATAAATCCCTTGCATTCCTATACACTAACAATGAGAAAACAGAAAGAGAAATTAAGAAAACAATTCCATTCACCATTGCAACGAAAAGAATAAAACACTTAGGAATAAATCTACCTAAGAGACAAAAGGCCTATATGTAGAAAACTATAAAACACTGATGAAAGAAATCAAAGATGGCACAAATAGATGGAGAAATATACCATGGTAATGGATCAGAAGAATCAATATAGTAAAAATGAGTATACTACCCAAAGAAATCTATAGATTCAATGCAATCCCTATCAAGCTACCAATGGTATTTTTCAGAGAACTAGAACAAATAACTTCACATTTGTATGGAAATACAAAAAACCTCAAATAGCCAAAGCAATCTTGAGGAAGAAGAATGGACCTGGAGGAATCAATCTGCCTGACTTCAGGCTATACTACAAAGCTGCAGTCATCAAGACAGTATGGTACATGCACAAAGACAGAAATATAGATCAATGGAACAAAATAGAAAGCCCAGAGATAAATCCATGCACCTATGGATGCCTTATCTTTGACAAAGGAGGCAAGAATATACAATGGAGAAAAGACAATCTCTTTAACAAGTGGTGCTGGGAAAACTGGACAGCCACTTGTAAAAGAATGAAACTAGAACACTTTCTAACACAATACACAAAAATAAAATCAAGATGGATTAAAGATATAAACATAAGACCAGAAACTATAAAACTCCAGAGAAAAACATAGGCAAAACACTCTCCGACATAAATCACAGCACGATCCTCTATGACCCGCCTCTCAGAGTAATGGAAATAAAAGCAAAAATGAACAAATGGGACCTAATTAAACTTAAAAGCTTTTGCACAACGAAGGAAACTATAAACAAGGTGAAAAGACAGCCTTCAGAATGGGAGAAGATAACCACAAACAAAGCAACTGACAAAGAATTAATCTCAAAAATATACAAGCAGCTCATGCAGCTCAATTCCAGAAAAATAAATGACCCAAACAAAAAATGGGCCAAAGAACTAAACAGACATTTCTCCAAAGAAGACATAGATGGCTAACAAACACATGAAAAGATGCTCAACATCACTCATTATCAGAGAAATGCAAATCAAAACCACAATGAGGCACCATTTCACGCCAGTCAGAATGGCTGCCATCAAAGGGTCTACAAACAATGAATGCTAGAGAGGGTGTGGAGAAAAGGGAACCCTCTTACACTGTTGGTGGGAATGCAAACTAGTATAGCCACTATGGAGAACAGTGTAGAGATTCCTTAAAAAACTGGAAAAGGAACTGCCATATGACCCAGCAATCCTACTGCTGGGCATACACACCGAGGAAACCAGAATTGAAAGAGACAGGTGTACCCCAATGTTCATCGCAGCACTGTTTACAATAGCCAGGACATGGAAACAACCAAGTTGTCCACTGGCAGACAAATGGATAAGAAAGCTGTGGTACATATACACAATGGAATATTACTCAGCTATTAAAAAGAAGGCATTTGAATCAGTTCTAATGAGGTGGATGAAACTGGAGCCTATTATACAGAGTGAAGTAAGTCAGAAAGAAAAACACCAATAGAGTATGCTAACGCATATATAAGGAATTTAGAAAGATGGTAACGATGACCCTATATGCGCAACAGCAAAAGAAACAAAGATATAAAAAACAGTCTTCTGAACTCTGTGGGAAAAGGCAAGGTGAGGGTGGGATGATTTGAGAGAACAGCACTGAAACATGTATATTATCAAATGTGAAACAGATTGCCAATGCAGGTTTGAGGCATGACATAGGGTGCTCAGGGGTGGTGCACTGGGATAACCCAGAGGGATAGGATGGGGAGGAAGGTAGGAGGGGTGCTCAGGATGGGGAACACATGTACACCCATGGCTGATTCATGTCAGTGTATGGCAAAACCCAATACAATACTGTAAAGTAATTAGCCTCCAGTTATAATTAATTAATTAATTAATTAAAAATAAAATAAAAACTAAAAAAAGAAAAAGAAAATGCCCATCCTTTCCCCAAAATAGCTGGAATACTCCTCCCACTCATTAGCCAATGAAATTACCTACCTACCCCTATAAAAACTGACAACCCCATACCGTGGTGCCTCTATTATCGTCTGAGATGGACCACACTCTGTTTATGGAGTGCATATATCCCTGAATAAACCTTTCACTTTACTATGCTCACTCTTGAATTCCTTCCTGAGCTAAGCCAAGAACCTACACTTGATGGCCATCCTATTTAATCCATTTTATCTGCACCATTGGTTTATTAGCTGTCATTTATGAAAAAAATTTTGTAATGGTTGCTATGGCGTTCGCAATATGCATATTTAACTTACTGTGAAACACTTTTATATATTATTATGTCTCCTTACTAAATGTAAATACACTATGCCTCCATTTTCTGAGAGCTTGGACATGACCATCCTCTATGGCCCCACTTTCTTTCCTGTAACAATGTGAAGATATCAGGAAAATATAAAACCATAACCAGGGAAAAATCAATCAACAGAAAAGGACCCAACAATGATAGATTATAAACTACTAAACAAACTTTGATATTTACTATAAATATTATGAATAAGCATGAAGATATAAAGAAAAACTTGAACATAATGAGAAGTAAATATTATTTTAAAAGAACTAAGCAGGGACTTCCCTGGTGGTCTGTTGTTCAGTCGCTCAGTCGTGACCAACCTTTTGTGACCTCACAGACCACAGCACACCAGGCTTCCCTATCCTTCACTATTTCCCTGAGTTTGCTCAAACTTATGTCCATTGAGTTGACCATCCAGCCATCTTATCCTCTATCGCCCCCTTCTTCTCCTGCCCTCAATCTTTCCCAGCATCAAGGCAGTCTGTCATTTAATTGGTGAACTTATTCTTCTGAGCTGAAGGCTTTACTTCCTTTCTGAATAGTTATTTATTTTATTATTTATTTGGCTGTGTGCAGTCTTAGCTGCATCATGGGGGGATCTTTTGTTACACTGCACAGATCTTTCATTGCAATGCCCACTCTCTAGTTGTGGTGCCTGGACTCAGTAGCTCTGCAGCATGTGGGATTTTAATCCCATGACCAGGGACTGAACCCAGTCCTCTGCATTGCAAGATAAATTCTTAACCACCAGACCACCAGGGAAGTCCCTAATTGAAAAATTTTGACCATTCTCATTTAAAGTAATTATTAATATAGCTGAACTCAGTTCAATTCAGTCGCTCAGTCATGTCCGACTATCCACAATCCCATGGAGCACACAGCACGCTATGCCTCCCTGTCCATCACCAACTCCTGGAATTTACTCAAATTCATCTCCATTGAGTTGGTGATGCCATCCAACCATCTCATCCTCTGTCATCCCCTTCTCCTCCTGCCTTCAATCTTTCCCAGCATTAGGGTCTTTTCAAATGAGTCAGCTCTTCACACCAGGTGGCCAAAGTATTGGAGTTTCAGCTTCAACATCAGTCCTTCCAATGAACACCCAGGACTGATCTCCTTTAGGATGGACTGGTTGGATCTCCTTGCAGTCCAAGGAACTCTCAAGAGTCTTCTCCAACACCACAGTTCAAAAGCATCCATTCTTCAGCGCTCAGCTTTCTTTATAGTCCAACTCTCACATCCATACATGACTACTGGAAAAACTATTGCCTTGATGAGACGGACATTTGTTGGCAAAGTAATGTCTGCTTTTTAATATGCTATGTAAGTAGGTCATAGATTTTCTTCAGAAGGGTAAGCATCTTTTAATTTCATTGCTGAAGTCACCATCTGTAGTGATTTTTGAGCCCAAAAAAATAAAAGTCTGACACTGTTCCCACTGTTTCCCCATCTATTTACCATGAAGTGATGGGACCAGATGCCATGATCTTAGTTTTCTGAAGCTTTAAGCCAACTTTTTCACTCTCCTCTTTCACTTTCATCAAGAGGTTTTTAGTCCTTCCTCACTTTCTGCCATAAGGATGGTGTCATCTGCATATCTGAGGTTATTGATATTTCTCCCGGCAATCTTGATTTCAGCTTGTGTTTCATCGAGCCCAGCGTTTCTCATGATGTACTCCACATATAAATTAAATAAGTTGATTATATACAGCCTTCACCTACTCCTTTTCCTATTTGGAATCAGTCTGTTGTTCCATGTCCGGTTCTAACTGTTGCTTCCCCACTTGCATACAGATTTCTCAAGAGGCAGGTCAGATGGTCTGGTATTCCCATCTCTTTCAGAGTTTTCCAGTTTATTGTGATCCACACAGTCAAAGGCTTTGGCATAGTCAATAAAGCAGAAATAGAGGTTTTTCTGGAACTCTCTTGCTTTTTTGATGATCCAGCGGATGTTGGCAATTTGATCTCTGGTTCCTCTGCTTTTTCTAAAACCAGCCTGAACATCTGGAAGTTCACAGTTCACGTATTGCTGAAGCCTGGCTTGGAGAACTTTGAGCATTACTTTACTAGTGTGTGAGATGAGTGCAATTGTGCGGTACTTTGAGCATTCTTTGCCACTGCCTTTCTTAGAGACTGAAATGAAAATTGACCTTTTCCAGTCCTGTGGCCATTGCTGAGTTTTCCAAATTTGCTGGCATATTGAGTGCAGTACTTTCACAGCATCATCTTTGAGGATTTGAAATAGTTCAACTGGAATGCCATCACCTCCACTAGCTTTGTTCATAGTGATGCTTCCTAAGGCCCACTTGACCCACATTCCAGGATGTCTGGCTGTAGGTGAGTGATGACACCATTGTGATTATCTGGGTCAGGAAGACCTTTTTTGTACAGTTCTTCTTTGTATTCTTTCCATCTCTTCTTAATATTTTCTGCTTCTGTTAGGTCCATACCATTTCTGTCCTTTATTGTGCCCATCTTTGCATGAAATGTTCCTTTGGTATCTCTAATTTTCTTGAAGAGATCTCTAGTCTTTCCCATTTTATTGTTTTCCTCTGTTTCTTTGCACTCTGATCACTGAGGGAGGCTTTCTTATCTCTCCTTGCTATTCTTTGGAACTCTGCATTCAAATGGGAATATCTTTCCTTTTCTCCTTTGCTTTTCACGTCTCTTCTTTTCACAGCTATTTGTAAGGCCTCCTCAGGCAGCTATTTTGCTTTTTTGCATTTCTTTTTCTTGGGGATGGTCTTAATCCCTGTCTCCTGTATAATGTCACGAACCTCCATCCACAGTTCATCAGGCACTGTGTCTATCAGACCTAGTCACTTAAATCTATTCCTCACTTTCACTGTATAATCGTAAGGGATTTGATAGCTAGATTAAGATGTATCATACTTGTTATTCTACTCATTACCCTTGTTCTTTCTTTGTCCTCTACTCTTTCTTCCTTGTCTGGTTTTAATTAAGAATTTTATATAATTTTCTGTTCCATAATTAGAACATCAACTTCTTAAAAACTTACACTAGTTGCCCTAGAGTTTTCAATATGTTTACTTGCACATTAATACTGTACTCCTTCTTGGGTATTGCATATACCTTATAACAGAGTATTCTCAATTTTTCCTCCTATTCCTTATAACACTGCTCTCATTCATTTGATTTGTATGTTAACTATAATCATTTAATATATTTTTCCACTATTAGTGAACAAACTAATATCTTCTTTATTATTTATTGAACTCTTCCTTTATATACAGACCCAAGTTTCCAACACATACCATTTTACTTCTCTCTGAACAACTCCTTTTAATATTTCTTCCAAGGTAGGTCTACCAGCAACAAACTCCCTCAATTTTTATCTAAAACAGTCTTTATTTTACTTCCCTTTGGAAGGTTAATTTCACTCAATACAGAATTCTAGGTCAATGGGTGTTTTTTTTCAACACTTCAAATATTTCACCACTATCTTCTTGCTTGCCTGACTCCGAACAAAGGCCTGATGTAACTCTTATCCTTGTTCTTCAACAAGTAAAATAGTTTTTTCCTTATGTTTTCCTTCAAAATTTTTTTCTTTTTCTTTGATTTTGTGCAGTTTGGTGTAGACTTTCAGGTATTTTTCCTGCATCATGTACTCTGAGTCTGTTGGATCTGTGGTTTGGTGTTTGTCATTGATTTTGGAAAATTCTAAGTCATGCTTATCTTAAATATTTCTTCTATTCCTTTCTCCCTTTTCCTTTTGGTATTTCCATTATACATATGATACCTCTTTTGTAATTTTCTTATAATTCTTAGATATCCTGTTTTAAATTATTTTTCTCTTCTTTTCAGCCTAAGAAGTTTCTGTTAACATATGTTCAAGTTCACTGTTTCTTTCCTCACTGCTGTCCAGCTGATAAGCCCACCAAAAGCAGTCTTCATTTCTGTTACAGAAGTTTTAAAATTCCTAACATTTCCTAAGCTGATTTACAATGTTGTGTTACTTTCTGCTGTACAGCAAAGCGAATCAACTCTACATATACATATATCCACTATTTTTTAGATTTTATCAACCATATAGAGTACTGAGCAGAGTTTCTGTGCTATTCAGTAGTTTCTTATTAGTTATCTACTTTATATACAGTAGTGTGTATATGTCAATCCCAATCTCCAAATTTATCTCCTCCCCTCAAGTATTTCCTATTAAATCTTAGAGTTTCCATCTCTCTGCTTACAATACCCATCTGTTCCTTCATGTTGTCCACATTCCCATCAGAGCCCTTAGGATAAAGGGAAAACTGGGGAATAAGATGTCCACAGAGAGCTTTGAAAAGCTCTGACACAACTGTAGGACTCTAGAATGCCACTCACATATACAGTGCACTATACATTCCTAGGAAAGACCTAAGAAGGCCCTAATCTCTCATTTCCCTCTGTCCTTGAGTCTCTGTACCAGCAGGATATGAAATATAAGGCAGAGTTGCAAACTCTCTGCCTGAGTATTGAAAGCATGCCCTGACAGCCACACAGAGTCCCTCAGCAAACGCTGAGAAACATTTGTGGCAAGATAACTAAGAAAATCTTTGATCAAAAATTAGCTGACCAACTAACAAAGCAGAGACCTAGGAGGTTGCACAAAGAACATATATACTACAGAACACAAGTATAGTGTATAAGTCATTAAACAAAGAGGATCAACAACAACAAAACCTGGGAGGAAGACGAAGGGGAATCTCATTTCCAGAGTTCCCATGTTATATTACTAAAATGTCTGGTTTTCATACCTCAAAATACAAGAAATGCAAAGAAACAGGCAAGTACAGTTTTTACACAGAAGAAAAGCAATCTGGAAACCCATACATTGGACTTACTAAGTAAGACTTTAAATCAACTATTATAAATATTTTCCAAGAATTAAGGACAATTATGTCTAAAAAATATTAAAGAATAATCATGATGTCTCATCAAAGAGAGAATACTATAAAGAGAGTAAAGTATAAAAAAGAACCAAATGGTAATTCTGGGCTTGAAAAGCACAAGAAATGTAATACAAAATTTACTAGAAGGGCTCACCAACAGATGTGAACTGGCAGAAAAAAGAATAATTGAACTTGAAGGTAGGTCAAATGAGGTTAGTTAGTGTGAGGAACAGAGAGGAAAAAAGAATGAAACAAAACACAAAGAGCCTGGAGTGATATCAGGGAATACAACAAAGTAAGAAGAGCCAGGAATCTCTCTTTCTGTAGCTAGACAATAATTGCAGTGTCAAAAAATGTCTAAATTGCCTCTCATGGAACTCCAGAGACACTTGAAACTTTGCAGCTTCTAAGGGAATCCTTGGCTGGTAAACTGCAGTTGATATCATTTGATTTCAGAGCTCAATAGAATTCCAACTATTCATCCCTGTCAGGTGGCAACAGGGATAGCAACCCACATTTCTGGCATGGGTGAAGCCACAGTGGATAATAAAAAGCTTGTCCTCCAGGTACAAAGGCTAGCTGTCATTGTTCTAATCTCCACCAGCTAAAGCAGCTACCAGCAAATTTATACATCTATTTTTATGGACATCCGAAAACAATCACATATATGGTGGAATTTAGAAAGCCACTGTGAATGCCCAGGGAAAGATGTAGGCTGAGAAAAGACAATGAGAACTTAAGCTTTCATCTTAGGCTACTCCCCAGCAAAGAGATAACCTACAATAATAATAACAACAAAATCTGCTAACCCTAGGGAAGAGGGAGAATACTATATCCAGAATTACCAAATTATAAAATTCATATATCCAGTTTTGAGCAAGGGAAAAAAATTACAAGGCATACAAAGAAACAGGAAAGTATAGCCCATACAAAAGAACAAAATAATCAACAGAAATTATACCTGAGTAAATCTGGATATCAGACTCACTAAACTAGAACTCTTTAATATGCTTAAAGAGCTAAAGTAAGACATGAATAAAATAAGAAATTATGTATGAACAAAAAGAGAGTAACAATAGAGATAGATATTATATAAAGGAGCCAAAAAAAAATTATGGAGTTGAAAAGTACAATAACAGAAATTTAAAAAAGTATACTACAAGGGTTAAAAGCAGACTTAAGCAAGCAGAAAAAAATAGACTTTAAATCCAAACAAGTTAGAACAGACTAACAAGGATATTATATATTAATAAAATGGTCAATACAGCAAGAAGATGTAACAATTATAGACTTCACACACATCATAAAGAAGGCTGAGCACCGAAGGATTGGTGCTTCCGAACAGTGGTGCTGGGGACTTTTGAAAGTCCCTTGGATTGCAAGGTGATCAAACCAGTCAATCCTAAAGGAAATCAACTTTGAATATTCATTGGAAGCACTGAAACCAAAGCTCCAATACTTTGGCCACCTGATGCAAAGAACTGACTCACTGGAAAAGACCGTGACGCCGGGAAAGATTGAGGGTAGGAGGAAAAGGTGGTGACAGGGGATGAGATTGCTGGATGGCTTCGATTCAAGGAAATGAGTTTGAGCAAACTCTGGAAGATAGTAAAGGACAAGGAAGCCTAGCATGCTGCAGTAGTCCATGGGATAGCAAAAGAGTCAGACATGATTGAGCAACTAAACAAAAACACACCTTATAACAGATTTTCAAAATACAGGAAGTAAAAATTCACAAAACAGAAGGGCAAAATAGATACTTCTACAGAAATAGTTGGAGATTTCAATTCTCTACTTTCAATAAGGAATAGATCAACCAGACAAAAGATGGATAAGGAAACAGAGCACTTGGAAAACATAATAAATCAACTAGACCTAAGAGATATATGAAGAACAATCCATCCAACAATAGAATATTTTTTTCAAGTGCATATCTTCTCAAGTGTACACTGAACTTTCTCTAAGCTAGGCCACAAAAAAAGTCACAACATATTTTAAAAGATGTATATTATACAAAGCATCTTCTCTGACTAGAAGTTGAAGCTCACAAATATTAACAACAAAGCCTTAACCAATTGGTTAAGAACAAATCAAAAGAGAAATTAGAAAATACTTAGTGACAAATGAAAATAAAAATACAACATACCAAAACTTGTGGGATTCAGTGAAAGCAGTGGTAAGAGGGAAATTTTATAGCTGTAAATGCTTACATGAGAAAAGAAAGATTTCAAATTAATGTTACAACTTAAGGAACTAGAAAAAAAAGAATAAATGGAACCCAAAGATGGTAGAAAGAAGGAACTAATAAGAAAGCTGTGGTACATATACACAATGGAATATTACTCAGCATTAAAAAAAAATTCATTTGAATCAATTCTACTCAGATGGACCGAACTGGAGCTCATTATCCAGAGTGAAGTAAGCCAGAAGCAAAAACAACAATACAGTATATTAACACATATATATGGAATTTAGAAAAATGGTAACGATAACCCTGCATGCGAGACAGCAAAAGGAACGCAGATGTATAGAATTGACTCGTGGACTCTGTGGATGAGGGAAAGGGTGGGATGATATGGAGAATGGCATTGAAACATG